>JASKGN010008615.1:0-16180 GCA_030556245.1 Falagria sp. GC000072 | reverse complement strand
TAAAAATTTTAAAATTTTTTCAGGGTTACATTAGGGGTGCCCTTGAAAATAAGATCTTTATAGTAGTGCGAAGTGAAAGTGTTGATTCTCTAGCTTTGCGTCTTGCTGTGGAATGCTCCACACATCCTAACAAACTTCGCCTCAATGTAAACATCCACTAAAGCCAGAACACATTGCTTCACCCACCCTCAATACACCCACATCCCTTACACATGTGGAGGAAATGTGGGAAAACATCACACACTCGGTTTCTCGACCTACATATCCCTTAAACTTTCTTCTACAAAAATCTTTCTCTAATTTCCTTTTCTTTTTCCTTTTTCCATTTTTCCTTTTCAATTTTCCTTTAAAATTTTAATTTTAATTTTTTTTTTCTCATTGGAAAATTAATTTTTTTATTTTTCCAGGATAATTACGAAGAAAAAGAAATAAAAAGAAAAAAAGAAGAGAAAAGAAAAGAAAACGAAGGGCGTCTGAAATGCACACCTCCGTGCGTCGCGACGCCCCGCGTCCGTTTTCCATCGCTCGCGATCAATAAAACAACTGGCGGCGGCGTTGGCGGCCGGCGTGCGGCGTTCTGCAAAAGTTGCTCGCCGTCGTAATCGCGACGGCGGCCGTCTCGGCGGCTCTGCTTCTTCTCATTGGTCGCCCGCGGTCCAAGGAGTTTTTCCTTTGCGTCGCGACGCTCGTTTCGAAATCTTTTCCTCCCCCACTCAAATTTAATTCTTCCATTTTCTTTTCAAAATCTAAATTTTCAAAATGTCTTTGATATAGGAGAAAAAAGTTTTTTTCGAATTTGGAAGATTCGGAATATTTACAAAAAGAAAATACTCTAAGGGTTGTTTCCTCCTTTGAATAAAATCGATAATTCTCGCCAGGACGATGGCGTTAACGACGCAACGAGGTGAGCCCGGGGGAAGGACGTTAAGAAGAAGAAGTAGAAGGAGCGTGGAACGCGTGAAAAGCGGGAGGAAAACTCCGCGGAAAACTCCGAAGAAAATATCAAGGGACCACTCCCCGGCGTTTCTATGGTTATTTTAATTAAATATTGACGCGCGCCAGCTCGACGAACGTCGACTCGGCGAAAGGATGGATAATTTCCTTTCTCGACGTCCTTACAAAATTTCCCCGCTTTCAGAGTTTTCTTTACAGGTATTACTCCTCCTTGAATTTACGATGTTTTTTCAAGGATAAGCAACGCGCATATAATTCAAGGATAAAGGCAAAAGGCAAGGGAAAAGGAAACGCTTTAGTTGGTGTGGAGTACCACAGGATAATAACAATTACAATGGTTCTTTCGTCGGTCTAGGAAGGACCTTTTCTCTAGCCGCCAGCGTGGAAATAATAAAGCGCGTCTTTCATATCCACACACATCCTTCGCTTTTGACTTTCCACCCTTCCACCCCCTCTCCAGTCCACCATTAAGGAACGAGGAACCTCCACCTCCACCTCCTTCAGCTACTCCTTTTTCGCGCTCTACACTTGCCACAACGATGATATTATGTCGCTCCACGGCTTTGTTCGCATTTTGTTGCTTTCCCACATTGCGACAACGCGTGTATCATGTTTTGTAGCGGCGCTCGAGGAGTCGTTAGGAGTCCGCTTGTTTTCCGCTCTATTCGACAAAACTGCTCAGTCGAGCGCAAGGAGGGCAGCGCGCCTTAAAACTCACCTCAATTTATCAATGTCTTCAAGATAACGCCAGACAATGGCGAGCGTGTAAAACAAGCATTGTGTTTGCATCCACCGATGAACAAAAGTAACACACTAAAGCTATGAATGCAACCCATGCTACATAACATCCCTCATCCTCAGACTATACTTACTAGCTTTTTCGGAAGGAACAACAATGACGACTTGCGACGAAGCCACCAGAAGAAAAGTGGATTCAGAGGTGGAGTGGAGTTTAACTACAACTATTATCGTCCTTGCGTCCTTTTATCCTTTCTACATGTGTCATAATCTTTATTACCAATCTCCCTCTTTTCTACGTTTTTATTGTTATTTTTATTATTTTCAGGATTTAATTATGATTCCAAGAGAAAACGAAATCGAAAACGAAAACTGGGTGTAATGTCTAAAGCCGGTAATTCAATAGACAAATACTCCTGTTGCGTCATGCGAAAAAATACCAACTCGATGAGTAAATACTAAAAAAAAGGATCACGAAAAGGATAACGAGGATAACTGGCTTTAAGCACTCATGAACTCAACTCGCTTTAGGTTTTTACCCCTCGTAAAAAACAGAAAAACGAGGATAAAAAGCTGGCGTCAATTAACACCGGCTTCGTTTACACGAACTAATTGTAAGTGAAGCCTTTAGCATTAAGCTTTTCACACTTTGCTTTTTTTTTAAATTTAAATTTAAAATAAAAAAAATGCCGCGCTTTTTTTTTGATGTTGAAGACATTTTTATTCACATAATAATCATCTTGACAACACCATTTTCGAAATTTATTTTCGCTATAGTAGATAGCTGTATAAATTATTTCCTAATTAATCAGCAATTGTTCGTTAGATCTTCAAAGGACAATTTTTTTCGATTAATTAGTTTTCCAATCAGTAACCTTCATATTGGTGGAGTTTCGTTGCACGAATTTTCTCAGGGCATTTTTCTCCGAAGACTTCGCAGGATTTTTTAAATTCTGTCCTTCGGATGTTTTCAAACTTTTCTTTGCAACTGTTCAATTCGAGGAAGGTTTTGTTCGATTTTTCCTTGACATTATCGATCTTTGCCCAAAACTTTATTCCGTTTTTTTTCTTTTTTTCTAATGAGCTAGGTCCGGGTCCTATTGTGGATGCAAATGCGGACGCAGATGAAGAGTTTGAATGTGAATTGATGTCCAGTTTTTTAAATGCTTGTTTGATACGATCTTTGAATCCTTTCGAGATCGGTTCGGGTTCGTTTGGAAGTTCAACCAATGCTTCGAATAAAGATTCCTCATCTTCTGAGTAGTCGGTTCCTTGGAATTGTCTACAACAACTTTTGAAAAACGACGTGAAACTTGATGTGGTTTGTAGGATATTGGAAACTTCCTCATCTTCAAGCATTTTTTCGAGTAACATTTGATGCAGACTGTTTGCTTCTTGAGTTTGGTTCATATCTATAAAAGAATAAGAATCCGATAAGGATTTTCTTTTCATTTTCCTTTTGAATTTGAATGTTGCAGAGGATGATGGTGAGGTTAGTCTGGATTTATCTCTCAGAGGATCAACTTTTTTCATCAGGGTTAACTTCCTACAAATGTTTGTTGGTTCTGTAATCAGGGACATCAAGTTTTTTGGAGTTGGAGATTTCGATTGGAATTCTGAGGTGTCATAAGGATTCACATGCCCCTCAAGTGTCAATACCTTAGTCACACCCAAGTTTTCCTCCGAAGTTCTACTACTCTGAGCTATGGGTGGCTGAATGAAAATCGTCTGTTTTACAATTTGATCTTTGGTATCCAATAGCCTTCCATTTAAATCTTTCTTTAAAAGACTCACGTTCGACAGAATCCGAATTTCGTATATTTCGTTGATCAAATCTTGGTCTTCATAATACAAAATTGGTTGTTCCATGGTTAACCTTCTGCTTCTTCAGCTTCTTCTGCTGGAGGTGCTGGTTCTTCTAAAAAGAGAAAAAAACCAAATAATTTTCATTTTTAAATTTTTAGCTGAAGTTTATACCCTTTGCGCTACCAGTACTAGGAGCCCTTTCAGGTTCAGATGCAGGTTCGGTATCAGTCTTAGCTTCTTCTCCTCCCTCTTCCTTTTTAGCTTTCTTGTTCTCACAATCAGCATTTTCACACTCGGCATTTGAGCATTTCACTTGACCTTTGCAAGACTTTTTCTCTGCCATGATGAAACTAGTGCAACTGAAGAAATGAAGAACTTAATGATAAAAAAACCACTGGGAATTTAGCGACGTCAGTGTCGTACCTGGTTTCGAAATGCTTTTTGACGTTGACTTTGTCAAAGGCTAAGGAGCTCTAGATCGCAAACTTTTTCACTTGTTTGGAATTATTTTCATTTATGTTAGCAACTTCTGCATAGGCTCCACACATTTGGCATTTCATTGTACAAATGGTGATTTCCACTTCTGGATGAACTGAATCCACGGAGTAATCGCTATTTGTAGGTTTCACATCCCCCTTATGTTTCTTTTTGGATTTTTTGGGAGGTTTTGGTTTACTTTGACCATTAATTGATTCCATGGATGAATCACGACTTGTTGCTTTAGTTCTCTTTGAAGATTTCTTCGAAGTGTTTGTTTGAGTCCCATTAGGTTTAGGTTTAGGTTTCTGTGGTGGTCCAGCAGGTTTTGCACACATTGGTGGGAAGATTACAGGTCCTGGGACTGATCGACAACAACAATAACGATTCGTCCCATTTGGACAATAAGGTAATTGCCATCCAAAAGAAGTTGGATAAATTACTTCCTCACAATTTTTAATAAAATTCATTGTTAGTCCTTCAGGATTTCCTTGGAAGTTTGGTACATTTCCACATCTACAATCTTTACCACGGATTGAACTTATGGCTGATTGTTTTGGAGTAACTTCAGCAGAATCTTCATAACTAATGACTTCTTCTTCAATTTCTTCGATGGAAGTATGAGTCCCAGAGAAATCTTTTTGGATCGTGTCATTTTTTCTTTTGGATACTCCTTCTGAAGCTTTCGAAGTGGTTTTGTCATTTTTCCTAGGAGTTTTTGAATTTTTGTAGTTTGTAACACTGGTGGTTCTATTATTGTATTGATCAGGATTCCTTAACACTGCGCATTCTGTACAGGTACAGTTTTCCATCATTGCTACTTGACAAGTGCTTGTCCCAGCATTACATGCGATTGGATCACATTGTCCATCTTTAGTGGCAATTTTCTTAGTAGTGATTTCCTTATCTTGGAAATCTTTTGCTGTCACTCGTGGACCTACACATGCTTCTACACAAGTATTATCTGGACATTGACTTGCACCACAACCCTTATGCCATGGAATATTGCAGAAATACGTCATATCATCTTTATCTTTCTTCTTATTTTTCTTCTTGTTTTTTTCTTTATCAGTTTCAGTGTTCATATCCTTATGACAAATTACTGGACAATCTAATTCACAAGGACCTTCACACTCTGATTCTTCTTCTTCTTTATCTTTCTTCTTAGGCTTTTCGTTATTTGGGTTTTGCCCATTGAAAATTGGTTTGTCTTCGACTTGGTAAATTCTTTGACACTCACAAGTTTGAAATTGGTTTTCTCCAGGTGCAGATTTTCCTCGAGAGGTCCAAGGTTTACCTCCTGCTGATGCAGGTCTCTTAGAACCTTTAGGTGAATGAGACCTTTTACTCCCTTCTGGAGCTGTCACACCTCTTTGGGGTTTGTTACCATTACCATTAACTTCATTCTTAGAACTTTGAAATTTCTCAAGTCTAGGAGGACTTTTACTTCTGGAAGGTTCATGGGGACTTTTACTTCTAGAATGTTCAGTAGGACTTTTACTTCTAGAAGGTTCATTAGGACTTCTACTTCTAGAAGGTTCATTAGGACTTCTACTTCTAGAAGGTTCATTAAGACTTTTACTTCTAGAAGATTCGGTAGGACTTTTACTTCTAAAAGCTTCGGTTTTACAGCAAGGATCAAACCTACAACAAGTTTTTGGTTTCTGGTCCTGTGAATTATTTTTGCATTGACATTTCTTTTCAGATTGGCCATTTTTAAAAGGGCAAGTTTGATTTGTACAATACATGTCTGCAATTATAGGTTTCCATCCAACTCTAGCTGGGCAATTGTCATTGGGACAAATGCTTCCTGTTGGACTTCGACCAGATTTAGGATCGTTAAAGGTGGTATCCTCAGCAGAATAATATTCTTCAAGTGGTGGTGGACTAGCTGGACGTTTGGATTGATGTGGACAGGTTTCTAATGTACAAAATGATTTTGAACCTTTTTTATAGGGGCAGGTATCATCCATACAATAAGATTGAGAATTTGGACTTCCACCTTTGGTAGAATTCTGAACTCTTTTCAAGGTTTCTAAAGCTGGACTAGTTCTATTAGGAGAAGCAGGTCTTGTACCTTCATCTTTTTTTGGTGGTGGTCTAAGTGTACTTTCTGGTTTTGCAGATTTTTTGCTATATGGACAGTCGCATGGCACCCCAGTCGGAGAACGATTTGGTGATGGAGGTGGGCTAGGTTTATTACCTGAACTTTCGTATTTCTTAGGACTGTCTCTTGATGGAGGTGAACTTAAGGAACGTTCGGGTCTATTAGGTGACCCAGGACTTGATCGTTTTTTATTGGAATTGGTTGGAGAGGTACGTCTTGGTTCTAAGGTAGGACTAGGTTGTTTTTCTGGTTTTTTAGGGGAACCAGGTGGTGAACGTGATTTGTTAGGTGACGATTTTGGCCTAACATTTTCTTGAGGTGGAGTAGAATTTGGATTTTGTTTATGTTGTGATCTCTTCGGTGTTGTAGATAATGATCTCAATTGATTGGCACAGGGGCAATCCCAATCTGGAGATGAAGAAGGTGGACCAGGTCTTGATGTAGGACTAGGTTGTTTTTCGGTGTTTTTAGGAGTACCAGGTGGTGAACGTGATTTGTTAGGTGCCATCTTTGGCTTAACACTTTCTTGAGGTGGAGTAGGACTTGGACTTCGTTTATGTTGTGATCTTTTAGGTGAAGTAGATAATGACCTCATTTGATTGGCACAGGGGCAATCCCAATCTGAAGATGAAGAAGGTGAACCAGGTTTTGATTTTTGTTTGCTTTGTTTATGGGGGCAAGTGTCATCATTACAACTGGACTTTGATGATGGAGAACGATTTGAAAAATGAGTTGATTCTATAGGTGACCCAGGTTTACTCCTTGGTCTATTGGGAGAATGTGAAGGACTAGTTGGTTTCTTCCTATCCCAAACTGTTTCTAGTGGTGGACTAGATTGACCTGCACAAATTGCTGGACACTTATCCAGTGAGAAATCAGACTTCTTTAGTGATTCCAGCCGAAATTTACAAGTTTCGTCTGTGCAATAAGAATCTGAACTACTCGAACTGGCTTCAGTTTTTGGCGGTCTTTTAATGGGTTCGGGTTCACCTGGGCGTCCTGGCTTCCTAGATGATGGCGCTTCATTTTGCCAAGCTCCTTTACAAGAAATTTGAACGTCATAAAATTGCTCAGCTCCTTTCTTACATTCTTCAAATAAAGAAATCAGATGATTCACTGAACATTCGGAATCATCACAGCAAGCTTTCAATCCATTTCTACCGGGAGCAGCTTTTCCTTCTGTTTCAGGTTCAATTTCAACTAATCGCGGACATTGTGGAAACCTACAACAACGTGTTGGGCGTGGAGTTTCCGATGACTTTGGTCTTCTATTCTTTTGGAGACTTTGTGTCCCGGTAGATGTTTGAATTGGCAATTGGGTATCTTTATTCTGCGATGTGGATTTCTTTAGGTAACTTGAGTCATTACGGACCGACCCTCCACCGCTCGGGTTGCTTTGTGGCCTGGGTTTTGACATCTGGAATATTATGGATTATGGTAAATTCAAATGGAGGATGTAAAATGAAGGGAATGATGAACTGGAATTTTGATTCAGGACATGATATTTGAAATGACAATTTGACGTATGTCAAATGGATTTTTACTTACTTTATCTCACAAGTCGTATTAACTTCAGTGCCAACTTCACATGCGCAGTTTGTACAATCGCAATTGAAAACTAATGTCGATGCATCAATTTTATTTCCTTTTGTTTCCATACAATCATCGCATTCGATAATTTCGGGAGCGTCAAGGTCTTTATGTTGGACACCATCTCCAACGCTATGTTCCAAAATTGCAATTTGGGCCTTGATCAATTCGATTTCTTTCTCGATGAAACACTTTTGGTCTTCGAAATCTTTCAAGTGGATTTTTGCTTCTTCCAAAAGATGTTTCTTGATTTCATGTTCTTGCAATTTGTCCATTGGTGGAGGTACAATGTCTTTTTTAGAAAGGGTGACTTCTTTCACCAGGCTGGATTTCTTTGGAGACACGGAACTGTTAGATTTATTCTTCAATCCTTCTTTTTCTGGAGTAGGTTTAATCAGAGATTTTGAAGATCCCATTAGTTTAGATCCTGTCTTCATGAGTTTCTTCTTAACATTTCCTCCACTTGCAGCAATGGAAACTTTTGGTGTGGGGACATTTGTCAGAGTACATTTGGTAATATTTTCTTCCTCTGCACTTTCCTCAATTGTAGGTGGAATTGTAGTCACTAGAGATCCTCTCCGGGAAATATTCCCTTGATCTTGGTTCATTGTCTTACTTAAAATTAATCCCGCATTTTTCCGGGTATCTTTCCCCTTGGTTTTACTAGCTGCAGATTTTAAAATGGAAGATCCTGAAGACAAATTTTTATTGCTTTGTGCTTCAGTGCCTGTTCCAAGGAAAGTTTCAAATTTCTTAATTAAAGATTTTTTGGAAATTACTTGTGAAGTAGTACCAGTTGGGGTAGATGGAGTTCCAGATCCAGCAACAGATCCAGTAGGTTTAATAACTTTAGGTTTCGGCATGATTTTAGATTTGCTAGCAAGTGAATTAGTAGCTTTAACAATTGGTGTACCTCCAGTAGATGTGGTCATTGATGGAGATGGAAAATTATTGCTTGTAGGAGCTTGAGAATGATTGATGACAAAGGACCCATTGGGATTAGGACTAGCTACAGGAGATCTTCTTCCTGAAGGAGGTGTTTGGCGTTTGCCTTTCGGTGATTTCGGAGGAGGCATCTTGAAATATGTATGAAAATTTACTCGTAAGAATTTCGAATTTCCAATAAAAAAGCCGAAAGAAGTATGACAAATGGAATGACACTTATGACGAATAATTTTGTATCTCTAAGGTGACCTGTGCGTGTTGCTAAACCCCTTACAAACTTGCTCAACACAAATTCTTTATTTCACACACAAAACACAAAACAATGAAACGATCGATCAGTAATAACAAGATCGGCCACCGGGAAAGAGGATGGGGTGTCCAATCGAATTACACTGGAAATGTGATCCGCACATATCGGTACAACAAGGTAGGGAACAACTTCGTGGTGATCCAGCTCCACAACAATTTCGACCCAAACATTGTTGCGACCAATATAATCTCCATCGGCCAGCTTTAAATAAGGCCCCTACGTAATTCCGAGTTGGCGTACGTTTACTATGTTTAAAAGGTGGACGAATATGATCTCCACTGATCTTGCCCTTAAAAGGTGTTCTACCCAAACCACGCAATTCCCCCTCAAACATCTTTTTAAATCCTTTTTCGACTGCTTGTAAAGTTGCACCATAACTGCAATTTCCTGGATACGTACAACAATTCCGAGTGTATGAACAATTTCGTGGGTAACAATTCTTTCGTGCGTATGGTATGGGACATGGGTTACATGGGTTACATGCGTTAGGATACCAACAATTTTGATATGGATAACACCAATTGGCGAATTGCGAGTTAACATACGGATTGGATTCCTGCGACTGAGTCAGGGTCTCTTGATTGTTATTAGTCGAAGTCGACCTGGACATTTTGTGCACTTCAAAGTTACAATTCGTCACTTGATCTTTTATGATGGTTACCCTACGAACTATGGTCTTTTCAGTTTGCATACCCGCATCTCTTTTCGGAGAGACACTCTCTGTACTGCCATAGGTCCACATTTGAAGTTCTGTACTCGATGCTTGATGCGAACGTTTTGGTAACGCGATTTTTACTGGAGAACGCTTATGAGCATGTTTATTTAGAAATCTTCGGAGAGTTTCACCTTGGACATGTGGATCTCCTGTACGATGACGAAATCCTCGAATCCCACTTTTGGTATCCCCTTTCGTATTAGTCTGACAAGTATGCTGATAATAAGTTCGTATGTGCTTTTTGAACATGTCCGAAGAACTATCGGAATTTGAAACGGGGGACACTTTGCCTGTCTGAGTCTGGATCAATTTGGACTCGGAAGATTTTTGGGAGGGAGTCACCACCTCGTCTTCTTCTCCCGCGGCCGCAAACGATTCCATTGTCTTTTTTTCTATGATACTGGGAATTTTGACTTTGGAGATAACATTTTTTAATTTTTTGACAGTGTCAAAAGATATTTAGGTTTAATTTCATTTACAGGGAAACACGAAAGACACTTACAATTTTCATCGCCATGACGACGACGCGAAAAATACGCAATTTTTTTTTGGCACAAAGAATGAGCCATCATTCTTGACATAAGAGGTTAGTGCAAAATTTTACGTTACAAAATCATCAGAACCGAAGAAAGCAAAAAATGAGATGAGCCAAGATAAGGTGAAAGTCCTAGTCGAGGATAACGATCTTTTACTTGGGGTAAAATCGGATGAAACCCCTATTACGGCCGAGACGAGTTCCCAAGCGTCAAAATCGGTGAAACCCAGAAAACTCGTCTTGAAAATCAGTCTTTTCGAAAACCGGCCGAATCGTCCAGTCTTAGATATCCGACATCAAGGTCAATGCGATCGAATTAACATAGCGCATCTCAGTTCTTCCTCACTTTTCACTCCTATGAGTATCGACTCGACAACAGGTGTTCTCGAGCTAGATAGCAAAGAATCTGAAATTACTAATCACTTTCCACTTTTGGAACCGGTACACCAAACCCATATCATGAGGCAAACACAAAATGGGTTTCCGAATAATATACGTCAAGCAGCTCTTCCACCACCAGGACCAGCAGCAGCTAAGACCCTCAAAAAAGAATTGAGTATTATTCTAGCCCCAAAGAAACCTGTTCCGAGAAAACCCAGAAAGAAGTTGCCACCGGCCCCAGTACAAATACCACCAATTCCACCACTTCCAGTACCGGAAAAATCAATAATTAAAAAACGATCTCCAGGTAATGAGTCCAAACCTCTTACGGAATTTTTTGAAGTGAAAGAGGAATTACCCCTTCTACCTACGGATGACATCACTACCGATACTTTCATGAAAGAATTGGAAGATCAATTCAAAGCATGGAAGAATGTGATTCAATCGAAAGTAAGCAACATGGCTCAGACAAATATACGAGTGTCGAAAGCCATTCAAAAATGTAAATCCACATCGTCCATTGAAATAACCCCATCGTTATCTGTACAGAAAGTGAAAATTTGTGGGATGAAACGATCCGTGGGCACATTAGTTAATTATGTTAAAGATACCCGAGTCCATACGATTTTAACAACGGACGATAAAGAATTCAAAAATAGCATTTCCGTTAGTGTCGTTACAAATGCCAGCGAATCTTTACATACGTTCCGAGAGAAAGTCAAGAAGAACGCTCAAGAAATGGCCAAAAGGAAGCTGTTCTGTAAAAGCACTTCTTGTATCAATCTCCGAGAAGATTCAGCTCAGACTTCTTCTCATAACAAACCTAATGTCTATCCAGTATTCACTCCGAGTGGTTGTCATATTGGAAACTATATCGGAACCAAACCATCTTTGGCTTCGAGACGTTGTCCTAATTGTATGCATAAACCCTTAGGTACACTCCGAACTCCTATGATGTATCGATCGCCACAAATCTCCGATCTCGATAAGACTTATCTAAATCAACCGAAAACAACCACCACCACTCAACAAGTCTTAATCTGTGCGAGGAATCCTCTAGCTTATGTCCGGCCCACACCAATCCAGACCCAAACGCAGAAACCCAACGATTCCACGACGGCTTCTAAAGAGATTTCGTGTACTTCCTCACCTGTACAAATGGTACCCGAATACCCGATTCCAGCACAAGTCACGGGTAAAAGTTCCAATTGCACGCAGTGTACGGCTAACCTTTCCGTGGATACAAATACAGACAGGTGGGATGCTACAATTACTAGTGGGAAATCTAAAAGTTATAATTGTACCTATTGCATATCCTCTTCGCCAGACGACACGGAGCGTTTACGTCAGAAAACGTCACTCTGCAGTCGGCCACAACAGACTACGAAGGTCGCCAAATGTCTCAGGAACAAAGTACCCCTTCGGAAAGATGCGAAGCTATCGACCATCAACAACAACAGCAACAACAACAACAAACCACTGGCTCCACGATCACCTCCGTATAATAATCCTCGAGTGAAGAAACGAGTCTGGCCACGTCCATCGTGTATGGGTTACGTCACACAAAGTGCTTTTTGTCCACAGGAACACCATAGGTATAACAATAAGCTTTTGCAAAAACGAAGGGAGCATTTGTTTATTAGCAATGTCAAAGAACATATTGGGGGGGAAGTCAAACGCTGTGGCGTTAAGAAATGATTTTTAATATTTTTTATAACTATGAGAATAAAATCGATAGTTGCAAGTATCAGCATACATTTATTTTATCGGGACACGGGCTTTTGTCCTTTGAAGACACTATTAGATTAGTCTAACGATGAAAGTGGTGGTTGGGTAGGTAGATTGGACAAAGAGCAATTGTCAATAATTACTTAAGTGAGGCTAATGGAATGATGGCTTTCCGGATGTTCATGTTTACTCAAACTCATATCCTAAATCGATAGATTAACTTATTAAAAATTTTTGTTTAAAAAAAAAATTTAATTTTTTAGAAAATCTTTAAAAGGGTAAAAGAAGAAGAAGAAAAGTAGAGAACAGGAAGAAAGGGAGAAAGGAAATATTCCCTTTTTGATTTATTTCAATCCCTTCGTATTCCAGACGATGGACGGGACGGAACGGGAGGACAAAGACGCAAAGACTCACTTTCCCGTTTCTTGTCTGGGAATCACGATTGCTATCTATTGATTGTTAAAAGAACAAAGAACAATTTTATTTTAAAAATCTGACCAGGTGGTTGATTAAACTGCGGGTCAACCAATAAACCAAAATTACAAACCGGTTTTGTCACGTCCGCGAACAAACTGACCCTTAACAAAAAAAAAACGAGGAATGGACAGCTGAATGTCCAGTTAGAGTAAAAGTGGACAAACTGGTTTGACCAGTTGCTGGGTTTCCCCTATATTTAAGTTTTACAAAGGGGATTTCCACAAACACGTACTGGTCATCAAGATTTTTCTAGAATTTAAAAATTAAGTCATTTGAAGGTTCTAAACTTACCCTTTTGACAAGCAAATATTTACTGTTTGTCAAACAAAAGCATAGGATCATTACATCTTAAGTTTGACATTGGACACATTTAAATTTAGAAAAATATTCTCACGGGGTAGTTGGTTTTAAAGACATTCGAGACGCATAATTTGATCGACCTTTCTTTTGAGTGCGTTTCTTCTTACCTGCTTACTTTACAACCCTTGTTTTCTTTCTTAACCCTTCTTACCTTAGAATAAAAATAAATCTAAATTAGGGACGAAACTAGTTTGACCAGTTTGACCAGCGGTGAAAATGACCTTTGTACCTGGACTTTCGAACCGAATTAAATCCAAACGAGAGGGAAAATGTGAAAGACCACGAAGGGAAATGAGAAAGAAAATAAAGTGAATTATAGTGACGTAATGTAAAGTAGAATATGTGGGAATAAGAAAGTGAGAATGGATGTGACTGGAATGACCGTTGAAAGGGTCAGCTACAAGAATAAAACGAATAAAAAACCGGTTATTACAACTCGACAACTGACTGACCCTTTACTCCGGAAAAAATCAAAGGTAGACTTAAAAATCAGTCAGTAGGTGACAGTTGGTCATTCTAACATCAACTCAACTAAGGCTAAACTAAAGTTAAAGTTTTCAAAATTTAAAAAAATTTTAAAAAGTGCAAAGTGATAAAAGAAAATTTTTATGAAGTGAAGTTAAAAGTGATATTGTGATTGTGATAAAAAAAATCAAAAAGGATACCATAAAAATCAACTAAACAACCCTAAGAAGATTCAAAAGAAATTTCTGCCTCCGGACCTTTAAAAAATTTAAAGAAAACTGAAAGTGAGAAGATATTAGATATCTAGGTAAAGTAGACAACAACAAGATGAAAACATACAAGCAGGGGGTGGCAAAGCAGAAGTCTCGTTTAATGCGAGATTATTGCGTAAACAAACCGCTGTACTACTACCACCATCACCTATGTTCAGTTCCGATGTAACTTCCCTGGCATTCTGCGGTGTTTCCTTCACACAGTTATCCCACCGTCGTCGCCGCTATTTCTACCACCTTAACACACATGATATCATGTATTTATAACCATTTTCCTCTTTTCTCATTTTACTTATTATTGTTTACTATTTACCACTAACCTACATCTTCTTCTTGATTGAGATTTACTTAAATAATTAATTCTCAGAATTTTTCTAGAAACTTCTAAAGAGATAACAAAATTTCTAAGAGAAAGCAAAAGCAATAAATAAATCTCATCGAAAGACATGCGACCCTAATTCTTTCCCCCGAGCAATTTTCCAAGCCAAGATTTAAATAAATAGACAATAAACGTCGCGTCTTGCACCCGCCGACGAATCTAATTTAAATTCCCACTTTCGTCCCCGTTCTTCTTCAGCCTGTAAAAACCCCATCCTCCTGTTCCAATTCTACCACCTTGCAACAACCACCCCCTTCGCTTCTCCCAGTATACGTACATTTTCGTCCTTTCCTTTCCTTATTCTTTAGCGCTCGCCTAAAGAAATTAATGAGTTTTCCTTTACTACCCCCTTCAAACTTCCTTCTCCTTCTAAAAGTAAAGAGTCCTCGTCGTTTCGCGTCGTCCTTAAAGATTTCTAGAGAAAGAGAAATCGGTTCGCGAAGAAAAAAGAGGGTGTCGTCGACGGCCATCTTACCACCCCTTATAACACGGACGGACGAATAGCAAACCGAAGAAGTCGAAAACGCGTTAAAAGAGTGGGGGAGGGTGAAACCTGGAAAAACTTTCGTACGCGAATCCACCCTTCGTTCCATCTTTGTTTTTTTCCACTTTTCAGAGATGGGGTGTAAGAAAGAGGGGAAAACGGCCCCTTTTTGCCGACATTAATTTCGTTTCCCTTTTGTCTTTAATTTCAGTTTTAATTCCGAGAACGCGGAGAAACGAAACGAACGAAGGCGTGGAGCTTCGCAATGAAAAGCATCAAGGGGTTGAGGGTAGATCCCGGTCTTCGTTACTTTTTGTTTTGCGAGTAACGACGCTCGACGATGATTTTAAAAGCTACCACCCTTCTACTTCTTCTTGGAAATGGTTTTTACTACCCTTATATTGTTTTTAAGATTTTTCTTTTGTTTTGAAAGTTTTTCTTTTGTTTTGAAGTTTTTCTTTTGTTTTCAAGGTTTTTCTTTTATTTCTCTTTTATCCTTAAATAAATCCGCTATCTTTCGTTCGATTCTTTACTAGAACAAAAGGACATTTGTAAAAGACAACCCCGGCACTATCACAGCTTTCATTTTGTTCTCGTTTTGAGTTGTTCGCTTCTTCGTTGTTAGTTTTCCGTTGTCGATACGATTCACAATAGAACCAAGCTAGAAATAGAACATTTTATGTAACCAAGTGTAAATTTATCTTCCTTAGAAATATTTTTACTTGAAGCATTGGATCTTTCTACCTCTCGATTCTCATACCCCAACACTGCCCCCTTAAGAACTCCCTCGCTTTTCAAAGCGGCGTAAGAAAAGTTATGCCGACTCGTAACTGCTGAATTATATATCGCACTTTGTGAACTTCTTATTTCATTTGCGAACTTTTCTCTCATCTTAAGTTTTCATGCAAGGCTTCATCTTCTTCATATTTTATTTTGGCTCAAAAGAAATTCATAATTTTCGAGTGTGGATGAGATGAGAGGCAATATCGAAAAGCCCAATTTAGATAAGTAAAGTAATATGCGAAAGTTCAAGAGAAAGAGAGGACGCAATTTAAAATGTGCCCGGGGCGCCGAACTTATCCAATTGAAGAGCGCGCCGCCGTCCGCCGCCTTCGCGTTACCATCCCACATCTTGATAAAACCTATTATATTATATCTCGCTAGCGTTTTACGTTTTCTTCCGACTCGAGGAAGTTTTACGCTGATCGAATGCTTTCCAAAGTTGAATTTGATAAGGCTTCATTTATCATCTTATCTTTAATAAGTTTTTTGGGGAAAATTAGAAAATTTTGAAATTTAGAGTTTTCGGGGGAAGGGTTGGGTTTGTTAGTTAATTTCAGTTTGCTGAAGCAAGAAGTAAGAAGCTAAGTTAAAAGTCATTTAAAATTAAGATTAATTGCTCGGTTGTTTTTCATCGTTTGTGTACTTTAAATTATTTCAGGCGTGCCCGAGTTATT
>JASKGN010008580.1:0-12400 GCA_030556245.1 Falagria sp. GC000072 | reverse complement strand
GCTGTGCATCCAATTAAAATTTAACTCGCTCCAGGATAATTGTCTCTACGTGCATACGTCCTTTCTGCTGCGTTATTTCGTTATTAGAAACAATACTTTTTCGCGATTATTTTTTTTTTTTTTTTAGAAATTGATGTCTTTTATTTTTTAGTTTTTGTTTCTTTTTATTTTTTCTTTCTGGTTTTTTTTATTGTTGAAGTTTCATAAATTTGAAAGATTAATATCTTCAATTAACCAGATATTAACCTTGGATAATTCGTGTATATTACTGACCACCTGTTGACACAAAATGGTCGTTTTTTTCCATCAAGCCTGTTGCCAACATTAAGATTTTCAAATAAATATTGAACAATTATTATGGTGTATATAAATAAATTATTACTTAATAATAATTTTTGGAGACCAAGAAGAAATTTTTAAATTTTAAAATAAAATATTTTTTCAATCGATACCTGGAAAATCTTTTGAAAATTTAATGTTTTTTTGTTAAATTATTATATCAAAAAAAAAATTTGCTATAGAACATAATAGATTTCTAATATAGAATAAAAAATATAAATTCCCTTAAGATAGTTATTTTGAACCTAATAGTAAACCAGCATCGCTTCTATAGATTAGCAACGTGCATGCAGACAGGCGTGTAAAAGAAAATCCAAAGTGAAGTGGCGTTTTAGCGTAAAGCCATTGTTCATCCGTTTGAAGAAAAGAAAATCAATGGAATGGGCTGGTTGCAATCCCTTTCTGATAGGGCTTCCGAACACTCGAGGCAAATCTATTAGAAATCGTTAAATCCGACTCGTGCTCCATCCATCCCTTCAATTTCGGGATCGCCTAGATATCCTCCTAAAACCATCGATTCCCTTGTCATTTTTGCCAAGCGACTTTTCATCCGTTTATTTTTGAGATGAGACTATGACAAGTGGGATCTTCGTCCAATTAATCGAATCAAAAAAACGATTAATTACAAGATTTGCAATTAATTTAAAACAGCATTTTAAAAGTGAATGACAGTGAGAAAAGTTGAAGCAACAGTTGATGACGATGTAAGACCTCCCTCTGGCAATAATAATCAATCAAGCGGAAGTCGGATCCTATTCTAACAGATTAATACTTGTTGCTATTTTTGATCGGGATAGAGGATTGGAATCTGGATGCGAATATTATCTCCTGCACGTTTATTCAATTCGCATCTTCCTCTGTGACATTAATGTAACCATAAAGTAAATTTGAACAGCGCGATTAGACATTAACATCTCGTTAGCGTCGTGGAGGGTGGAGAGGATTAAATTTGAATAATATCGATCTGATTGCGATATGCAAAATAGTATTAGTACACTGTACAAACATTAATTTGGTAGTTAATTCGTAGTATTTCTAATTTGCACAAATTTGTGGTCAAGAATTTACTTGAGGTTCGCATCGAAACAAAACATTATAGCAGTTTCGCTTTGTTATTAGTTAATCAGGAAGTAAATCAAGACGAAGTTGTATTGAAGACAAGCAAGCAAAGTTGAGATATATTGCAAAAGACATCGGCCATAAATTAGACAACATTATAATCTGTACAATTAGTTATCTTTATTGATCCGGGGCGGCTCCATTTCCAAGTTGATATATCAAGCATTGCGAAGCCACAAAACGCCGATGAGACGCGCATCCTTACACTTAAAGGCCAATCTTGGCGAACTCCCCAGCATCTCTACACTGTATAATAATGCTCTTCTTGCTTATGTGTTCCAGGGAGCTTCTTCCAGCCTAGTGGTAAAGTTTGCAGATACTGAAAAGGAACGCCAACTGAGACGCATGCAGCAGATGGCCGGAAACATGAGTCTTCTCAACCCTTTCGTGTTCAACCAGTTTGGAGCTTACGGAGCTTACGCACAGGTAGGCAAGCATAATTTGCCAGCGGCTCACTCGAACGGAAAGCGCGAGGCAATCTCTTAAAGGGTAAATTTGCTTGCTTGTCGGAGAAATATCGTTTGATATTTGATCGGCGCAGCGATTTATTCAGCCATTTCGGGGCGCAACCATCACTAGGCAACGCACTCAAAAATATCTCTAATCCTCGTCTGTTTTTCCAGCAACAGGCAGCTATTATGGCGGCGGCAACAGCCCAAGGCACGTATATTAATCCCATGGCCGCCCTCGCCACTCAAATTCCCCACGCCACACTCAACGGCATGGCGAATTCGGTCGTACCCCCTACTTCAGGTAGCTATTGTTAATTAATTATTTTTACGATGCTTTCATACTTAACAACTTTAGGCGCAGGCACAGGACAACCAGTGAACGGAACAATCCCCAGTTTGCCATCACCGACCATGCCCACGTTTAACATGGCTGCTCAGACCCCCAACGGTCAGCCGGGTGGAACAGAAGCTGTTTACACGAACGGCATCCCACAAACGTATCCAGCCCGTGAGTATTTAATCATCGCCATCGGAACGCATGCAAGGCTGTCCATGGGCAGTTCTTGACGCCGTTCACTTGACTCTTACCGATTTTATAATTGAATTGAACTCACTTAAATTTAGATGCCCTTCATCTGTCCATTCCAGCGCAAGGCCTGCCGAACGGCGAAGCGGCACTCCAACATGCTGCATATCCCGGAATGCAACCTTATCCGGGAGTTGGTGAGTTTTTTTCTTTATTTTGTGAGATTTCCATTTTGCAGGCCTTTTAGTAATCATTTTTAATATTTGTATTGTTTGTAATTATTATTATTGAGGTATTCAGATGCAGATTGATATTTGTATTGCGTGAATTCATTTCGATATTTTGCTTGCAGATGACGTAAATAATCAATGTTGCTAACGTTGTATGAAATAGAAACATCGCGGTTTTAAATTATCCAAAGCTAAATGTTTGTACCTCGTTTGTTCATTTTATGACTGCTGGCATACAAAAATGGGTAGCTTTTGTTCTCTTATTTTTTCTGTATGAACCACATGCTTCAGGATGTAAATTGTGAAGTGAAGAGCAATTATGAATTAATACATATTACATTTTCTGCATGCTGTTCGCATTATCGAGTAGGAAACAATAACAAATAAATAATTCATAGCCGGAGTTTTTCCGGTCGTGCCTCGCCATATTTTCAGAATTCAATGGGCACTTTATATTTTATTATATCTTCTGAAAATGATTCACAACATGCATGTTACCATTATTATTCTACTCAGAGGTAATACTCTGCCATATATTTTTGCTGTGCTCTTTCACGTTTTGAATTTGTATTCAAGAGCTTTTATTTTTCGGTACTCTCGTGGCTTCGCTTCTGAATATTTACTACACTTTATTTTCCTCAGTTTTTATTTTGCATTCGACTGCATAATTTCCATAATAAATGTGCTAAACTGGATAAATACATTAGTCAAGAATTATACAGGGTGAGAAATAGCTGGCTGACGAATTTGGAGAAAAAAAATGTTTAATGAACTAGTAAAATTATAAAGAAATACTGCTTTATTAACTTTTTTCATTTATTTTTTATTTTGGATTGAATGCTCGGCGCCTTTACATTGTTTCGTGTGAAGTCGCCGGTCACTGTTGCATTTAAAACTTTTTACAAAAATCTATTATGGTGGAAATTGTATTATACATCCTTAACATTCCAAAAATAACAAAAAATTAAATTTGGATCAAAATTGGAATATGCCTGATTTATTTAAATTCAATTTGTAAAATACGAGTTGTATCGCCCTATATAATTTTACATTTATACTGTAAAATATTTAAAAATGTTTATGAAAGAAATTTAATGTGCATGTAAATGTCATTGATGGTGGTAATGAATGGGTGTGATTTCTTTACATTTGTCAGCAGCTTATCCAGCGGTTTACGGCCAGTTTCCACAGGCCATTCCACAACCGATGTCTGCAGTGGCACCAGCCCAACGAGAAGGTAACTTTAAGCTATTCTCTAACACTTGTAATTATCATAATTGTGAATGTTTCTTGATTCAACCATATATGTACTAACTGTGTTTAATTATTTACTGATAGTATTCAATGTTGGGTGTGTGTAATTGCACTAGTGATTGTTCAAGATGTATATTTGTATGTTGTCTTTCAATGTTGTACTGGCTTAGATTAAGATTTAAGAATCACTAAACCATATAGCCTCTTGTTTTGGAATCTTCGATATTTTAGGTAGCTTTGGGTTGAATCTGGAAATTACACTCATTTTACTTTCATATTCACGCTAACATAAGTTCAAGTAAATTATTGACTTGAAGAATAGACCTTAATTATTTCATTTTATAATTAGGATGTTCGATTTCTGGACCGGAAGGATGCAACCTATTCATTTACCATTTACCCCAAGAATTCGGTGATGCTGAACTGATGCAAATGTTCCTTCCATTTGGCAATGTGATCAGTTCGAAAGTTTTCATTGACCGTGCCACAAATCAAAGCAAATGTTTTGGTAAGTTATAAACTCGACAATGTTTAAAGAGAAGAATTAATTGGCAAATTTCTTTTCATGTAGGCTTTGTGTCATTTGATAATCCTGCAAGCGCCCAAGCAGCCATCCAGGCTATGAACGGCTTCCAAATTGGGATGAAGCGTTTGAAAGTGCAACTGAAGAGGCCCAAAGATGCCAATAGGCCATACTAACCCTGGCTGTATTTTCAGTCAGATCCATACACCCAGTCACTCGTATACTACTGACCGCGCGTTAAATTATAAACTTATTAACGTAATCTTAAAAACAATCGGAAGAATGAAATTCAAGCAAAAGTTATGTATGCTCCGAATGAAAAAGTTCAAGCTGAGTTTACAAGATTATCAAGAACATGGAAATGTGCTTATGAAGCAACATCTTCTACACTAGAACAATACATATACATTAAGCAACTTAAGGAATTTGAAAGCGCATTGTGCGTCTAGAAAAAAAAACTATATTAAAAGAATTTATATTATTATAAATTATATATAAATATATATATACTAAAAACTTAACTAAGCATTAGGGTAAATTAGCTGCTAAATAATACGAAAGATAGGAGAGCATGTACAAACCAAAAATATAATTATAGTATAACTAAACTAAATTAACAAGTGCATAGAAATTATTGAAGCAAATTAAATTCACTCACGTGCACAGTGTGACTAAATGGATGAAATCACTTCAGTTTTTGATTATCAATGATTATGAAAATAACAAGTTCGACACGGGTACATAAATATTTATAACATGAAATGGCATCGTTCGCAATTGTTTCGAGAAATTCCAAATGGGCTGTGATTAAATAACAGATCAGTGTTTGATTGTACAGGCCGTTTTGTCTTCTCGTTTTGCGAAATGTAAAACTATTTTCAAACGTCGTAACTCTAATTATATACGTTGTATGTATTGTGTGTCTATCTGTAAATCAGAATTACCTATTGTGAACGATGCGACCGAGGAAAGAAAACCGACTTGCAATGTTGCTGTGCACTTGAATGCAAAAAAAACGATTACACATGTATAGCAGAAGAAAAAGTATAAAGTTATTATAAAATGATTGATAAAACGTAGTTGCCAAAAAATTATAGTCTGGGCATGGTCCAATTTGTGATGCTAGTCACATACTTATTTATTATTACTATAGGTATACACATATAGGATTATTATATAAATAATAATAATATTATTATTACAATATATCGAATTAAGGAGTTGGAATAATAAATTGCGTTACACAAGTATAAATATTAAATATATTAATAATTGATAAGCGATAAACTAGACTATTGCGATAAGAATGCAATGTTTTTGTTCCGGTTTTGCGGGTATGTTTATTGATTTGAAAATATCCGGAGATTAACCCGTACTTACAGTGGCAATTTTTATATTTACATATTCTGTTTTAATTTATTAATTTATTTTTATATTATCAACTAGACTTATTGTTAAGGAAAATTTATCATGCAAATATTAATTTTCTAAAAGCATAGTTATAATTAACTATCAGCAAAGCTGCATTTATTCTTACTATTACAATTAAGTATTTATAAGGCATATTTATAATATTTAACAAATTAAATGAATAATTTATTTAGTTCAATTTACTTGTAGCATAAATTGTAAATTCTTATTGAAAAAATATATCAAAAATGTATGCATTTAAAGAACAAAAGCGAAATGCATTTGTCGCAATATGATTTGTGAATTACTAAATCGCCAAAAAAATAAAAGAATTAAGTAGTTTGTTGTTATAAGTATCAATATAAGTAAAAAGAGTAGAAATGCTTCACGCTCAGTCAGTGCACGTCCTGACCGTAGTTAGGATATATGAATTATTAATACACGTTTTCCAACAATTTTAGTTTTAGTGATTGTCCTTCGACAAGGGAAGGCAACACTGAGAAGAGAAAGTTAAATGAAAAGAATTAAAAATTTAGAAAAAAATAAGGGGTATCATATATTTAAAGAATTTAAAAGTTAAATTTAAGCAACTGACACTTGTACTCGGCTGGGCCATTCTAGTCAAATTATTCTGCGGCTACTTAAAAGCTCGCGCATAGTTTATAAATAAAATATCTGACTATATAATAATGATTAGTTTAATTCAGTATAACAAGAAAGATTAATAAGCAGAATTATATTGAAAGAGAATAAGAGTAAGTTTCAAACTTCATATGCGCCTTTATACTAAATGAATCAATTAACTTGTACATGAAGTATGTAATACAATCGCTGCAACCATGAAGATTGTTAATGAAATTGCGCTGAAACTACAAACAAACGATTCAAGTTTTAGTAATAGAACATAGGAGTTTATTTTGCATGCGCAAATTGAATTTATTCGACTTCAGTACATGTTTTTGATACTCACGGGGTGAGAAACGCATATCGCACGCATCCACACTTTAACTTGGCGTGCCGCACACGTTTAGATGACTATAATAAACAGTAAATTTAATAAAATTAACCGCGCGTGAACAAAACTAAACGAAAACGTGTGTACATATATATTCTCTCGTTGTAGTTGTAACACACAAAGAGACACGTTAACGACGGTGCGGTGAATATTTTTATACATATTACCAGAAATAGAGGAAATAATTACTCGATTATATTGGCAATGAACAAACTGAATGATCACGAAATTGTTATAAAGTGAAGGCGAGTTATATGCCAGTTTTATTTACTTACTTTTATTATCGCAATTACAACTCGTGCAATATTGATTAAGGACTCTTCATATTTTTAGCATAAAGCGAACTTTATATTTTCCCAAGCCAGCGTTTTTCTTCAACTTAAAATAACTCATGATTCGATGTATTAAAAGCGATTGAAGGAGACTGATTATTACAAATTGAAAAGCTTACTTTTATAATATGTATCTTGACACTTTTGGATTATGAACAATTACGAAATCAAATCAACTTGATTATGTTATGAAAATTGCAGAAATTACGTAAATATTAGGAAGAAACGCGCTCTGGAATGTCAACTTTATTGAGTAATTTAGTACATTGCCAAGTCTTCAATTTAAGTGCATTCGCGCTTTAAAGCATCTTAAGGATAATAATATATTATATAAAGATATTTAACAAAAATAATAATATTAAATTTGTAAACCCTAAACATAAGCTAAGATATGTATTGAAAAAGTTTAACTCGTTAAAATGAAGAAAAACTAACGGTCTCCCAAATCAGACACATGAGCGGATAATAATCAACGCAGCGAAGTGATCTAGGATACAGGGTATGTTTTTGCAATTAAATTTAACTTAAATTTAAAAACAAGTAAAAAGTAAACATTTAAACAACACACCGACACACAACATAAAAAGTATGTGGCGTTGATATCGAGAAAGGGCGCAATTGAGCGCACTTCTAATTTGACGCATGTGTTCATGAGTATTCCGCGCAT
This sequence comes from Falagria sp. GC000072, assembly GCA_030556245.1. Classification (NCBI taxonomy): domain Eukaryota; kingdom Metazoa; phylum Arthropoda; class Insecta; order Coleoptera; family Staphylinidae; genus Falagria; species Falagria sp. GC000072. Next base: position 4,533 of record JASKGN010008580.1, on the reverse strand, counting down.
GCACATCGCCCTGTGCAGAAAGCATGACCAACCCCTATGAATTACTGTGTTTATTATTTCAACTTGCATAATATTTAGGAACTGTCTAAGTGACAATTATCGATTATCGTCCATTGTATTTCCGAATTGCTTGATCAGACTTCGTAGTTTTGCAAACACCGAAAATGGCGATAAGGACGAACAACTTGCAAATCCTGACCGGATACAACATTCGACAATAAAAGCAAATCGCGACACAGAAACTTTGGGCATCTGACAGGCATGTGCGCATACTACGATTTGTTTGCTCGTCACTTCAATCAACCGCAAATTGTTACAAAGTTTTCTTGAATTTTTTATTTCCACTTGTTCAATTACTTAATATTCTATATAAATATAGTTCTACAATGATATATATATATATATGCATACGCTAAATAATTATATATGAATTCATTATATCTTTAAATGAATGCTAATTTATTAAATTAAAATAATGATATCCTTAAACTTTAAACCTAAAGACATATAAAAGCTATAGCGTAGAAAATGAGACATTTCGTTAATGAATTTAATATCATTTTCTAAATAACGTTTTGAAAACTGTAAACGAACAACAAAGTAGAAACAAGTAAGCATAACTTTGAACAAGTATATTATAAAAATAGAAAATTCAAAGAATATTAATTAGAACATAAACATAGATTTCATCGGTATATATTTTAGCTACAATTTAGAGTTAGGATAGTAAAATATTGATAATATATTATACATGATCTAATTTAACAAAAACTATTCATATATTATAATATTAAAAACAAATATAAACAGAAATATTATAATTATTATTAATAATTACTCTTATTATAATTATGGGTAAATTTGAAGATGGGCGATGGCGTATGGCGTATATTAAATATGAAAACATTTGCTAGCAGCCAAATTTGTCGGCGGAACGGCGGACACTCATACTCATACATATAATATATTGCTTGATAAACTAAATTTTGATAGAATATTATATATACATATATTTAATATTTGACAAGAAAATTAATCTACAAACATATTAATTAACGCATACACAATTAATCTAGTCTGATACATATAACTTATAATAATAAAATTTAAGAAGAGAAAATGACGGTTTAAATTAAGGTATCTTATATCTTGCCAAGATTTGTTGCTTTCTTCATTCTTCTAAAATGTAATTTGTAAAAAGTAAAAAAACAAAATTCAAGTTTTGAAATTCACCCAACATTTTTGATGCTGGGACCAAGTGATTATTACAGATTTAGTGTTTCTATTTTACCTTATTATTATTAATATTAAGTTTATGAAGTAGGTAATTGTCACAACATGTAAATAAATTTGCATTGCGCTATGATAAACATGGGATAGTTATATATAGAGAATGGCTCTATAGTTTCAGTAGTCGCAACAATGTTATATCGAGGCCGAATGAAAAAGGGATTATTGCGGACAAATGTCGATCTAGTCAGGAGGTCCTTGTGATTTAGACTTAATATCAAACAAATACCGCTGAAAATCTTAAAACGTTGCCATTTTTTCTATTTATTTTATATTCCAATAGTCGACTACATAATTTCAAAATACCGTATCTTCTTAATCTTATATTTAATCTTGAGTCTTGACGCAACACATGTATTGTACCACTTTTAATGATACTAAATAAGACATTAAATAATTATTTAAGAGATGAGATTTTAAGTAGAGCTTTCTAGGCGTTTTTCGAAGCGTACGCATTCATTCATTCAAAATGGCAGACATGCATGAAATGGCGGAATGTTCTCTACGCTTGTGTACAATTAAAAAGCTGGCTACTGTACACAATTACCATACACGCCACAACACTAAACACAATCTGCTAACGATATACAATGATTATTTAGTAAAGTATATGCATACAAGATAAGAGAAAATAAATAAATTATCAATATTGAAAAAAATTCATCAATTACATTAAGATAATCCAAGGCATACTCTGTTGCATGTGTCAGTTTTATTACATTTTACACAAAATCATTATATATTATACATATAAATATATTATATTACAAAAATAAATTTAAAATTAAAAATAAAACAAATAAATTATTATTACAATATACTATATTATTATATTAGATAGTAGTTAAATTAATATGAAGAGAAAAGCGAAAGAAAGGCAAAATATGACTTAAATACACTATATTCAAGGAAGAAAATCGTTATCAATTTATATATCGGAAGCGCATCCAACTATCTAATGTGTAACAACTTTTCACGATAAAATTATGATTATTTATAGAAATATTAACTAATATTTCAATTTCTTTTAAAATATAAACTACTCAAAGTTTTACCAATTGCAAGAAATCTGGTTAACATCATAAAGCTATTTTTGCACTAACTAACTAATTAGCCGTATACCTACGAGTTTCCAAATTAAATCTGGATTTAATTACATTCACAATAATATGAAACTTTCTTAAAAATTATAGGTATGCGGCGGATAATTTTCTTGAGCTTGCAAAAGCTAAAAAGTCCTTTGAATAAATCTAACCCGACTACTTGCATTTGATGATTCGTATTTCAGTCATACTTAATTAATAATAAATAATAATAACATTTATCGCAGACGTATTTACAAAATGAAATCCAAACAAATAAATAAAATTCATATTTAGCTGAAATATTGCATACATACTACTTACATAAAAAATTAGGGTAATGAAATATATTTATTACGGTTTTACATGTACCTACATTAACTTATTTACAAATTACTTACATACGATATTAAATAGTAAGTTGAGAAGAGTCGTGTCTTCTGAAGAGGCAAATTATGACTTGGAGACACTGATTTTCACATATTACAGAGACAAGAACAAGTACGATCAAAGTAAAACACTACATATATGAATTTAACGATTATAATAATGATAATTATTATGATATATTGTGACATATATAAAAGAAAAACTATGATTAATTAGGTTTTGAATTTATTTCGGAACGCTAAGCAGTTCATATAAAACTTTATAAAAAGAATTATAATTAATAAAGTTAAATATAATGCATATCTAGATTTTGCTTTATTATGTTAATCTTTTAAAATCATAAATTCATCTAATATATAAAACAATTCTTTAACAACATTTCTCGAAACCTTTATGAAAAAATTATATATAACTCCTATCATTGTTAACTGATTTCAAAATTTTTTTTCAGCATTGGAAAGAGCTCTTAAAATGGGTGGTAACAGACCCTCTTGCTACCTTCCTAAGACTAGAAAAATGTTTCTTAATTTTGTAGATGATTATTGCAGTGATAGCTTATCATAAAGAACACAACCCTTTGATTACAAATTACCTTTTAGATTTTTTGTAACTCTTATAGTTTCCGAGATATAAATTTTGTAATGTATTTTGAAATTTGGGGTGGCTTACTTTTGTCGCGAGGGATTATAATTGCCAAAATATAAATTTTCTAAATTTAAGAGTATTTTGCATATTTATTAGTGCGCCCTTAATTTTTTTGGGTGAGAAATTCAAAACTTTTTAGCGTTGCCAACTTAAAAATTTTTCTCCAATAAAAATAAATTTTATGTTTGTGAATAAATATTTTTTATTGTCGTATTACTTTTTACATAAAAAAGTAGTAATAATAATTACAAATTACAAATAATAAGAAGAAAAATTTGAGTCCTAATTCTTGAATTTTTATATGTAATTTATATGGAATAATTTTGGTATAGGAAATTGCCATGTTAAGAAGGTAAAAATGCAAAATAAAATATTGAATTTTTAGAAATTTTATTCAAATTATTTAATTAGTTTTAATAAACTATTGTTTAATTCATGATACGCATTATCTTAATGAATTTTTAATAATAGATTAAAATTTTATTTTTAAACATGTTATTATAGGCAACTCAAACAGCTCCAGCAGCCATATGATAAATGTGGTTAAGTGCTTGCTTAATGTTATTTGTACAATAATTAAACGTTAAATTAAATTGCAAATATAAAGTAACTGAGGCAGGACCTTAAAGGAACTTTTTGTTCTCCTGTGGTTCTATTAAATTGAATTAATGTTTGTTAATAAAAGAAAAGCAGAAGTGTGTTACATGGTATAAAACAGGCACTTCTTAAACTCAACACATTTTGTAGCAATATTTCTTTGGAAAACATTGATTTATGCCTATTTGGAAGTGTTTATAGTTTTCATTTGGTAAAAGAATCTTTATATATACTATTGTGGCAGTGATGATCTAACAATTGTGAGTACTCTATTAAATCAAAGTCGTTTAGTATTTTAACAGTTTTATTTGTTACAGTAGATACAATTATTGTAATCAAAGGATTAGATTGTGCCACCAAAAGGACAATGATAATCTGATTAATCAGACTTTCAGGCAGGATTCATCAAGCAACCCAATAATGTTACAGGTACAATTTATTTATTTGCATTGTTCGAGAGTAACAAATGATTGGTAATCATGTTTAGATTTATTATCAAGCATGTTATATTTTATCTTATTGATTAAAA
>JASKGN010008546.1:0-13371 GCA_030556245.1 Falagria sp. GC000072 | reverse complement strand
CAATAGTAAATTTGTTTATTTCTGCGAGTTCGTAGTTGTTGCCATGAAAAATGATCATTCAGAAGTTTTCTGGGTCAATACAATTAGTTGAATTAATTACTGTTATTAGTTCCTGGTTATAATCTAGAATTTTTGAATTTGCGATTTTATATTGACCATTTATTACCCACATTGCAAAATATTTTAAGTTTAATTTCCTAAAATGTTACCAAGAATGCTAATGGATGTGTTACCTTTCTCTGTATAATTAATAAAATTAAGATTATGTTGTATAAATATTCAAGGAGTTTTAGTTTAAACCTTGACCATATTTTTGATTCATCTAAACACCTGAAACAGATAATTAAGAAGAATTAAAATTAGTTTATATAATATTGGGTATTAATTCAAGGTATCTATATTTATCTTTTTGTTATGCATGTGATTTATTATATAATAACATATTTTTACATTTTGAAATATTTGTAAAAACAAATTAATTTAAAATTTATAATTTGTAGACATTTAACATAGGCAACTCAATGAACAGAGAGTTTTATAATTATAAATTTCTATTTCTTTAAATTTTTTTAAATTGTAAATAAGAAATATTTATTTACTTTATTAATAAATATATTAATATAAATAATAATTTAAAAAACTAATTGTATAAATAAAATTTTTTCCAAAACAAATTTATACCATCAATCATTGTAAACAGTAACAATGTAAAAAATTAACATATCAACAATATTCGCAAAATATAATCAATAATAATAAATAAAATTGATTGCATTCAATTATATAATAAAAAATAATCTGTTACATTTGAAATTATTTTGTATGAATAAAATGGAATAGAACTTCCGCCACTTGTTTTAGTAACCTTAGTATCCAAATTCATTTGTCTAGTTGTTATGTTGGCAGCACTGATTCATCACCGTGAGTCGTGCGTGTGGCGTGTCTTCACGTAAAATGGCTACAAATAACTATTTCGGATTTACACACGGTGGAACGCAGTACAGGTATGTAAAAATCGAAAACTAAATAGCTTGCAATCGCATGTATCATCCATTAATTGCGTAATCTGTTCGGATGTAGATTTAATCGTGCTAAAAAACAGTAATTCGTGTAGAAGATTTGGTTAGGCCGGTGTCCTTGATGCAATGGCGCCGGCTAAATCCGCATTATCGGATCGATAATTGTACCCAGTGTCGTTGAAATCCCGTGCCGTTATCATAAAACTGCCGCATTGCACGTGAATTCATTATAATAAGAGTTGTTTTTTAATCGTTGACATTAGAAAATCAACGTCATAACAATCACGTACTCGATGAAACTGTTAGATTCTATGAACTTGGAGTAATTAAATTTATGTATGTTCAAAAATCTTCTCATACTTTTGCAGTGCTGCGGCTGCCACCGGAACTGCTTACCAGACAGCACAAACCGGGTATGCAGTAGCTGCTCCAGCCACCGCCGCTGCAGCTGCAACTTACACTACCCAAAGGGCTACTGGCTATGAATCTGCATACCAAGCCGCAACTACTCCAGGTACCTATGCTGCAGTAGGTACAGGAACCACTCCTGCTTACGAATACGGTTACGGACGAGCAGCAGCTGCTACAACGGGTTATGAGGCTGGTAAGAATTATTACCAGCAAGCAGCATCAGGACAAGCAGCTACGGGTTATGCTACTGCTTACGACCCTGCACAAGGAGCTGCGAAACAAGCTACATATGCCACACAGTTTACAGCGCAGCGAAATGCAGCACAAGCTCAACCACAAGGAGCTGTAGGTTTAGTCTATAACGATTGTAATTCCTTCACTTAAATTTTTGATATTTCAGACTGTAAGTGCAAAGCCAGCGCAATACACAGGAACTTATCAAGCAAATCCAAGCGGTTACCAAGCAGCTTATGCCCAAGCAGCTGCAACCACAATAGCAGCACAACCAACTACACAAACCAAACGTAAGTTATCATATTTCAATATTTAGATTACATTTTCATTCGGACTCGTTAATTATACTCTTATCTTAAACCAAATTATCAAATTACTCTTATTGGAATTTTATGAAATGAAAATTGTAATTCTAAGTGATGAAATTTGCTCACTTTGTGCAGAAACCAATTCTACTTATTCTGGTTACGACGCTGCTTTATATTCAGCTGCTACAATGTATGTCGCGCAACAATCAACGAATCAACAGAAAGGTGGTTGGCAAGCTTATAAAAAAGGTGGTGCTGCTGGAGGTGGCGCTAAGAATATGCGTTCGAAAGCTCCACCCAAACCACAACAGTTGCATTATTGCGAAGTTTGCAAAATCAGCTGCGCTGGACCACAAACTTATCGAGAGCATTTGGAAGGTCAAAAGCACAAAAAACGAGAAGCCGCGACTAAAATGACTGCTTCACCTGCAGTTACTAGCCAAAATCGTGCTGGTAATTCTTTGAGATGTCAATTATGCGATGTAACTTGCACGGGTAAGATTTTTTTAATTTTAAAATATTTAAAGGTGCGCTTTCTTGGTGGCGTGGCAGTCGCGAAAGTTTCAACCAATAGGAAGCAAACTTTCACGCTTACGAAATTTTCATCCAATAGGAAGCGAGCATATTTTTTTTGTGGCTTCCTATTGGTTGAAAATTTTACACCCTAACTTTAAGATGCAAGGAGAATACCAGCTTGTGTATAATTTAGACAAGATGGCCAGACACCATGCTAGAATATTATTATGGATTTATTTTTATGATTTTTAAGATTATTTCTTGATAATAATCTTGAAATAAATAAAAATTCAAACATTTTTAAATTTTTAATTCAATTCCAAATTTTTCAATTTTTTTTTAAAATGGTGTTACAGGTAATGATGCATATGCAGCTCACATTCGTGGATCAAAACATTCGAAAGTAGTAATGCTTCATACAAAATTAGGCAAACCTATCCCTCCAGTAGAACCAGAAGTAATAGGCGGAGCTCGTAAGTCAATCACGTCCACACCAAAAATCAATTTCGTACAATCAGGAGGTCTCGGCGTACCCGCACCAAATAATGGCGATGTCAAAGAAGAGGAGATTGAAGATACACCAGAGCCTGATATACAACCCGTAGGACAAGATTACATCGAAGAAATCAAAAGCGATGATGGCAAAGTCATCAGTTTCAATTGCAAATTGTGCGAATGCCGATTCAACGATCCGAATGCTAAGGAAATGCATATGAAGGGTCGTCGACACAGATTGCAATACAAAAAGAAAGTGAATCCCGATTTAGTAGTTGATCTTAAACCGTCCCTAAGGCAAAGGAAGATTCAAGAGGAGAAAATGCGACGTGCTGTAAGTATTTAATGAATTTGTTTGTATTTGGGAATTCATTACGTGGTTATCAAGGTTATTAACATGACTTTCGTACTTTTTTGAAGACCCTATAGTTAATTTGTATGTTGTATACGACACTCGTTCCTTTTGTTATATTCAGGTGACTTATAACAAAATATTAGGGTAGTCGGAGAAAATCATGAGTTTCTTCACATCAATAAACTTGTTATATGTTAGTTTATTGGTTTTTCGTAACTCTGACATTTTATTAAATTAGGCGTTCAGGATTGTTCACGTGGACATTTGAACATTCTTGAATACACTGTATGATTCATCGTTAGGTTTTTGTTTTGTTAAATATTTCAATTTAGGAACTTTTTGCTTCTTAGGCATTACGTGAAGAGTATTGGCAAAGGCGACATATGGCTGCTGATGATGAAGATGAGCGTATGTATTGGGAAGAACGTCGTCGTTATGAGGAAGATTACATGGAATGGTATCGCCGTGGTAATATGGGACCTTATCCACGTGGTCGTCCACCATTCCCTGGCAATGGTCCACCACCTGTAAGTTATGTTTTGTATTAGTCGTCATCACGATTCAAGTTTGCTATCACTTTTGATGTATTGTACATTCAGAGTGAAATATATTTATTTAATTTTGATTTAATTTAGTTGTGTGCACTTTTTCTTAGTTTTAATTGTTTTATTTTTTTCGATAGACGCGAAATAAATTCGGGGGAACGAGTATAATCGTATAAGTTTTGTCTTTTTTTGTGTTTGGTGATAAAAAGGAATTATTTACAAAGTTTTCTTATTTTCTTCTTAAATTTATTATAAGCTGTCAAAATCAGAATAGGTGAAGGACATGTTACAGGAATCAATAATATTCCATTTAGAATCATAGTAGTCATGACACACTTTATTTATTGATGGTCGTTTACTTTAATCTTTTCAAGAATCGATACAACAAAATGGATACTTTTTCCATTACAGTTTTCTTCTTTTTTCTTTTCAAACGGATATGTAAAACGCGATTGTTTTTATTAAGTTTTGTTTTCAAGAATGTTAAAAATATGGAAATATGTGAATTTCAAGAAAATACATACTGATAAAAGATGCATGGAGAAATACCAGATTTTATCATTCCAGTAAATTCTGTCCAGACACCATGCAAGATAAAAATTCATTTGACATTTTGTTGTTAAATATTTGTATTCTTAAGTATTTAATAATTTATCAAATGCAAACAATATGTTTTTTCTAACATTTCTCAATTTTTATTCTAAAAATGACGTTAAAATTGCATTATAAATCTTCTTTTCAGTTCTTCCAAGGTCCTCAAATGACACGTCGTATTGAATCAAATGATGACCGACATGTAATGGCTCATCATGCCGAAATTTATCCAAAAGAAGAAGAACTACAAAATATCCAAAGAATTGTATCTCATACCGAACGCGCTTTGAAAATCGTTTCTGATCAAATGAGCGAAACATCGACCGTTAAAGAAGAAGCTACTTCTGGTACAAATGAAACCGAGAAGAGTGGAGATGCTACCTCACAATCTGAGACTGATAAAACAGATGAACAAGTTGAACCAAAGGAAGATGGACGTGACAATCAATTGTAATTCGAAAACAAAAACTTGTCTACATTTATCTGAAATATTTCTGTTTCAATTTAAAGGTTTTCTTTCCAAAGAGAAGAACGTGACAACAACCGAACATTGAAAGGAGTGATGCGCGTAGGACATTTAGCCAAAGGCCTATTGCTTCAAGGAGACACAAATGTGGAATTGGTGGTTTTGTGTTCGGACAAACCAACATTGACATTACTCAGGACCGTTGTGGATATGCTGCCAGTAGCTTTGAAGCAAGTATGTCCAGACAACAATTACGTGGTTACCATAAACGCAGCCGAAGCTGGTTTCACTGTCACCGAAGCGGATCTCACTGTACTGGTACAACTTACCAGTCCCGTCATGAGGGAGCAAGGTTAGATAATTATTAAGAATGCTCAATGTGTTTTCATGGGTTTAACAAATGGTATCTATAAACAGTACATACTCGATATTTGGCAGGGTTTAAGCTGATGGCGTGATAAACTGCCTTCAGACTGCTTTGGTTGGTAATAATGAGATTATGAAAATTCTAAATTTAGCAATGTTTTTTCATTTGTTTCATTTGTTTTGCGACATAACTTAAACTGTGTCTACAGGCAATGCCATGGAGATTTTATATGAACTACTGAAGAGTGTAAGAGCAGCTTAAACCTTGATCGTTAATTGATAAATATTGGACTCTATCAAATAATAATCTACTACACGATATTATTCGATATCAACTACTAGAAATGGCAAAAGTATTTATGCAATAACATTTAATTCAATATTCGTTTTAGTAGAATTTACTTGCAAACGACAGCGTACGTAAAGTAATTGTTTTCTTTCAGATTTGTTTTCGTTAAATTAATGAATGAGTAGGTCCAATACTTATATTACTGTGCTGTTTAGAAGTGATTTTAGGTGGTGTGGGATAAGGATTTTTGACCAACCGGCACACGACGGACTGCACTCCGGCACATTTTCATACAAGCGCTTGCATGTGTGTTGTGTGTGGCTGTGCGCAATGCAGCTGTGGTGTGCACGATGGTCAAACACCCTTTCTTGATGTCTAGAAGCTGCGAGCGGCGGGTTGGACCGGGATGTTCTCGCACGCGGCAAGTGTCTCCAGGCGCTGGCAGCCCTCAGACATACCAAATGGTTCCAGGTTTGTGTCTCTTCTCACACCGCGGTTCTCGATCGCGACAATTCAATGTTTTCTAATTATGATGTTTCCAAATTTCATCTGCGCTTTTAAAACGAACATGATTTTATTTTGACTATGTTAATTATTGAGAATGTGAGTTCTTAAATTTGATGGCAAGTTGGGAATCGCAGCTCACTCGAAATTCGTTTTTATTTGTGTTTTTCTTTTGTTTTTATTTTTATCTTGACCAAGAGCAAGAAAACTAATTTTTTATTAATTTAATCGAGAGTTTCAGGCAAAATTTCAATTCTTTTGTTTTGATTTTGAGCTTTCGCTACGATTCCCGCAGTTTGATATATTAATTCAATCTCAGTTTTTGTTTTTTACTAAATTTCTCAAAATTCAATTCAAAATATTTTAATACAAGTAAGAAATTTCACGTCTCAATGTTCACTCTTAATTCTGTAACATTTGAAGCAAATGAATCTCTCGAATTTTTTTATGTTCGTAAACAAATTTTCTAATTACAATCTTGAGATTCGTCGGCACATTAATAGTTTATAGTTACATTGAATTTTTCGCTTTGGGAATTCTGAATGATTTTCTGTTTTAGGCTAGAGCTTTAGGGTTGCATTCATGCGTGGTTATTATTCGCATTTTACGTGACCTATGCCAGAGGGTTCCTACTTGGGCACCACTTAGTCCTTGGGTATGTAAAACACACAAAAAAATTGTAATTTTGTTGTAATAATTGTTTTATTGATTTAAAACAGGCTATGGAACTATTGGTAGAGAAAGTTATTTCTTCGACACCTGGAGGTGTACAACTTTCGCCTGGAGATGCTTTACGAAGAGTGATGGAAGCCGTTGCTGGAGGATTACTACTACCAGGTGGACCAGGTCTTGGTGATCCTTGTGAGAAAGATAGTCCTGATGCTGCACATGCATTGACTTCACAACAGCGAGAGGATCTTACTTGTTCTGCTCAACATGCGTTGCGTTTAATTGCTTATAGGCAAATCTACAAGGTTAGTTAATTTGAAATTTTTTAATTTTTGGGTCTGACCGTCCTCATTGCTTCCGGCCCATCGCCCATTTTGCTTGACGATTATCGTTTTTTTCCATGCGATTAATACGTTTTCTTCTGGGCGTATAAAATTTTAGTTCTGATGAATTATTATTATTTACATTTTTATATGTATTTAATTAAATTCATCATATCTACATTATTAATTTAAATTCGAAATTTGTTGTTTATTCTTTATTAAATTGAGTATGAATGTTTTTACAATTTATTTATTCTTTAAACAGGTACTAGGCATGGAACAACTTCCAATGCAACAAAAGAACTTCAGACGTGATCGTTCAGCAAGAAAACGACGTCGTTCAGGTGGAGAACAGGCTGATTTCGAAAGTAAGTGTTTTAAAATTAAAATTACTAATTAAATTTTTACGATGTTTTAATGAAATGTTTTCCATATTAGGTGATACAGGGAAAATGGTAAAAACAGAAAATGATACCATTACACCCACTCAAACTGAAGCTTTGCCTCCAAAGTAACCAATTATGACAAGTTAAAAGAAAACAAAAAGTTAGCAAAGCCTGAAGTTAATTTTTATTATTTATAACATAAAGTCGTATGATGTAATATCATACTTTTTGAATTGACTTTATTTTTCTTAATCAATTTATTTAAATCTTGACGGAATACTTTAAAGATATTACTGTATTAATTACTTGTTTATTAAGAATTTATGTATCTTAGTAGTATTTTGTAGATGTATGATGTACGTATGTTTAACTCGAATAAATGCAAACTGCATTTATGCAACAAAGTAATAAACACGTGTTATCAATGTAATAATTATGATTGGCAAAATCCTAGTCCATCGGTTACAAATGCAGTTTGTTGCAAACGAAACTCTTAAATATACGCTGCAACAAAGATACAATACTAGAATTGTAATGCGCATCACAAGTCCTTCCATAAGATTAATTTTTTTGTTCCTGTAATCAATGTTATAACATAGACACTAAAGACTAAACATAGGTTCTTTTAACACTGTGAAACTGAGTGATTTTTATAATAATATATATATGAATGGATTTTAAATAATAATCTGTCAATTTGATAAAAGTTCCTTAGTTAAAACAAACGAATTAAATAAAACTACTAAGTTTAACTTTTCTTGCTTTAATTAAACCTTTTAAACAAACAAATGCACATAAATAATATTTCTTAATATTGACTTAAATAAATATACCAATTATAAACATATCATTGGTTGGAATTTTAATTAAATCATTGATAAGTTTAATATAGCAGCTTTTTATTATAGGTATGGAATGTGTAATTATATTAAAGTACATAATTTCCATTGCTAATCTAAAAATCTTTGTTTTCCAATATTTAATCGTACAATTACTTTATTTCCTATATTTATTAGATCGAATCAAACATATATAAAGGAATAAAGGTAAAAAACGTATAAATATATTGTTTTTTTATAATATGAAAATAATATGAATAATTTTATATCACTTTTTTTGCTTTTTATTGCATATTTAATTCAATATGCTTCGACAGATGTTCTTGAATTTCCAATGAGAAATAATAAGGTTAAAATTATTAATAAACATCTGATACAAACGAAATTTTGTTAGATCTTCTTTTGTTTTTAGTCTTTTGTTGTGTATACTTTTATGGCACCTTGTGGACAACAGTTAAAAGAAGCATATATTAGAAATATTACTATTCATCGTGTGGGATCAACTAATTTAGTTGATTTTGATTTATATATCGGTGGGGAAGTAAGAAAATTTAAAGTTGATATAGTTTTTACTCGGTGTTCATCACGAGAAGCCCTGGATACTTGTGAAAAGCTACCACCTTTATCTACAACTGCAGGATGCACTTTTATTAATGCTCGACACACTGCATGGACTAGTCTTGCACAATGTTCAACTCCATTATTACGATGTCCAATAAAAAAGGTAATTTACTATTTAATTATATTAAAATATAAAGTTGGTAGGTTTAATTTTAATTTATAATAGGGGTTTTATAAATATAGAAATTGCACAATGGATTTTACATTTAATAATTTCATGCCATGGGGTCGTGCTTATTGGCGAGTACAAATAACATTTTCTGCAATGAATAAAGAGCTTTGTTTCAGATGTGAAGGTAAAGTAAAATAATTACACAATTTCTGTCTAAAATTTGTTCTTTATTCACATATTAAATAATGAAACAATTGAAGAATTCTAATTTAGCTAATAATTCCAACAAGTCATTTTACTACAAGATAAAATACATTTAACAAATGTCTCCTTTATGTTCTATTGCTCTAAATATAATAGAGTAATACAATATTGGCTAATTCATGTATGTCATTCAACATCGACATAAAATATAATTAATAATAATTATCTATAAATATATTAATAACAAAATGTCAATCGTTAATAATACCCTTAATTTGTTTAACAATAAAATGAAACTTATCAGACTTCAATAATATGTTCACTGGTATTTTTCCTATTCAACATTAACTTATAAAATACCCATTACCAATTAGTTCTTGCTTACAAAAATAGAGATCAAACAGGATAATAAACTATGTTAGCTTATTTATAAATGAAAATTGAAATCAGTTTTATAAGCGGATAAAACGTCTTGTAAGCTTTGAAAAAATCATTAATGTCAATGTTATAATACAGCAAAAGATAAAACAAATCATAAGTAATCATGGTAACAAAAGTATTAAAGATCGGTAACTATGAAGTAGTTAGTTACGACACAGAATAGTTACAAGCAGAAGCGAAATTTAGTGTCGGCACCTTTGCTGGATATGGTGTTCGACTTCGACCGCCATTTTGTTACGATTTGAGTGAATTTGATATGGCGGACAAAACCAGTTTTTTGACATAGTTTTGCTTCTGCTTGTAACTATTCTCTGGTTACGATTCCTAAATATTATTGAATTACTTACATCTTATATTTAACTACATAAAATATTAAAGCTGTGTATTTGGATTGGAAGCACTTCATTTGATAATTATTCACATGTGTTGTTGTAATCTTCGTATTTGATCTTCCAATTCTTTAACTCTTTGTTCACTATTCGCCAATTGTTTCTTAAGCGTTCTTAATTCTTCATTTTGTCGATTATATGCTCTCTTTAACTGTAAGTAAGTAAAAAAACAAATGAGTTTTATTAAAAATTTCATTATGATTAAGTTTAAAACAAGTAAAAAATGTTAACAAACAAATTTCAAGTTTTAACACTTAATAATACCTAAAAATAAGTAATAATAAACAACTTACATCATTTTCGGTATTAATATTATCCCCAAATGAATTCATATGTTTAATCAAAGGCATATCGTCATTAATATTCTCCCTGTTATTATGAATATTCCCAAACATTTGTTGTAACTGATGAAACTTAGTACTTTGATTCGTTGAAGTCTTATGATTCTTTTCATTCATATTTATGCTATCCTTAGGTCTATAATCCGGAATGGTTTCCATGGAAAGAAAAGCAAACTTCTTCTTGTTATTCTCCAAAGAGACAGGAATCGTCGGCGGGGGCACTTCAATCGTAGGTGTAAGAGGTTTGAACACACGCGGTTTATAAGTAGTGACATTTTCACCAGTCTTAAGAGACATTAATAAAGGCAACGCATCTCTGCCATTGATCCATTCTTGGGCTGATAATGCAGGTTTAATTGATACCGTATCGGGATACAAGTCTTCATGAAATTGGTCACTTTTCCGCGGCACAATCATCGAAATCGGCTCGCAAAGGCCTTTCGTGGCATGCAGTTTGAAAAATCGGAAAACTTCGCATTGACTTGTTTTTAATCCTCGTTTGGGCATATGTCCCAATCCACGTTGTGGATTCCCCGAAAGAAATTGATTCAGGAAATAAATATACGGCGCTTCATTAACTATTTCATAATAGCGAATATTCCCATCTCCTTTTCCAGCTAAATATACTATGTTAGTGTCATGATCATAATAGGGAAACACTACTCCTGATGAACTGTCGATTGTATCAACCGTAAGTGGTTGTGATAAATTGTTTTGGTCCCAAACGGCATATTGTCTATCGGAATGTCTTGAAAATCCAGTCGTTAATAAACGGCCTGTTTGACCGAGGAATGTTACTTTGCTTGCTTTCGAACCAGCATGACATATACCTTCCTAAAATTAAATTTAAGCTTTCAATAATTTACTTAATTATGTACTATCATAATTTATATGTAATTAATGATGATTATAAAGTCATAGACTATTTAGTTAACGAAACAAAAGTAAATCTTTAAATTCTAAATATGTTTGTAATGGTTTTGTATTACTTACAGCTTTCACTAGTCCACTACGCGGTTCGATAATTCGCAACTTCTTATCTTTACAAGTTGTTGCTAATAGACTACCATCACGATTCAAAGCCATACAATAGATAACATCTGTGTGGCATTCGATGATGTTTACAGCATTGCCTTTCTCTATGTCCCAAACAATCACCTAATTAATTGGAAACAATAAAGGTTAGTGTAATAATTGTTAATTTAATAATATTATATGTTATAATTAACAAGGAATGTTAATGTTATATGTTCTTTCGAAGAATGTTATATGTTCTTCGAAGAAAAGAATATGTCACAACAATTTAATTAATATAAATTTCAAAAAGTCAAGTCGTAACTCCAAAACTAAAATTTTTAAAACTCGTAACATTAAAAATTAAAAGAATAGAATCCTAAAAAACAAAAACAAAAAAATGACATCATAATGAATTTCTAAATAATAAAGTTACATTAACATTCCTATTATTTATTAATGAATACCATCCATTTCGTTTTCGGAATTATATGATGTTTTAATTATAATTTAATTTAATGGACGTACGCGTTCATAGAACCATGCAGAAGAATTAAGAATTGTAATGTTGAATAACAAGCAAGAAAACAAAATGCACGCGATTAGGAATGGGAAGTAATAAGTAATAGTAATCGAAGCAGAAGAAGCAGCGCATTAAAAAGTGAAAATCGTATCAACAGATTGAATGAGTTTATTATCACGGCGTGCAACATGAATGTAATGTAGTAACTAAAGCTAATGTAAGTGAAATCGCGAGTTTTCTTTACCAGATGATCGAAACCCGCACTGAATAAGATATTCTCAGCTGTTGGATGCCATTCGATGTATGAAACTCGTCGTTTGTGTCCAACTAATTCCACTAGCCAGTCAGTGAGATGTGTGGAAAGCCCGGTGTCGGGAATGTGCCATAATTTAATCTGTAATTAAACAAAACTTGTTGATGAGATGAATTCTTTTAAAATACTTTTCTAACTTTCATTTTCTTTTTTGGATTAGAAACTAATAAAGAAACTCAAATTTAAATTTGATCTTGGAAAGTTTCAAAAAGTTTATGGTTCAAATAAAATTTTACTTACGGTACAATCATCTGAACCTGATGCAATTACATTATCATTGAATGGATTCCATTTTATATCTAAAACTGCACCACGATGGCCTGTGACACGGCTAGAGTTGAAATCCAATCGTCCAGTCTAGAAACAATTCAAATAAATATTTAAAGCTTTTAAGATCTTGATTAAAACAACACCACTTATCTCATTTGAAGTTTTTCATTGAGATACTTGAAGTTGCTATGGTGTAACTTTTAAAATTCAAATTTTACTTACACAATCGATTGGTAATACAACAAAAGCACCACCTCCAGCAACTTCAGTGACAATAGCAATGAATTTCGGATTAACAGCACAGAATTGCGAATCGTGAGCGTTCTTCGTAATCTGAATGTTTTCGTAGCATTTTTCTCTCTTTGCTGGTTCACCATACACATGTCGAAACTTCGAACTGCGAACACCGCGAAACCACAACTGTAATGAAACAAAACTTACAATTTATAATTTTATTCTCGTGATGATCTCATCAATCATCTTTATTGTAAATTCACACGCAGAAATTTGGGAAATTAACACTTTAACTAGGTTTAGTTAGTAATCTACTTAAATTAATATTTATGTTAATAGTAACAAAACAATATTTAAATTAAGGATAACCTTTTGAGGGTGATCAGATGACATTGTTTAATATAAATTGCGCACTGAAAGAACGTCTATATCCAGTAAAACCAAACATTTAAATGAATGGAAATAAATGTTTAATATTCAAACGCGAACATTCCAATACACTTGAATATGACGCGACCTCTAAACTTATGCTTGGCACTTATTGCATTAAGAAAACGTTAACGAGCAAAATATTAATATACTATTAGAAC
>JASKGN010008542.1:0-14661 GCA_030556245.1 Falagria sp. GC000072 | reverse complement strand
TGTTATGTATCTGAGAAATTGCTCAGAGATGTATCTGTTATGTAACAAAGTTATATAACAATGTTATTTCGGTGATACATATATGTTATGTATCAACTATATGTGTGCTTACTGGGAATTGTATAACTTGTAATTAATTTTATTTATTTTTATAGCCATTTAAAAGAAACAAACAAGAAATGGTTGATAAAAGCACTGCTGCTAACATGTTACTGCGCGATTTGGAATGTGAACATCAAGAATTAATGTCCGAGTATGAAAAACGCATTCAGAATTTAGTCAAGGCTCATGAAACGGAAAATCATGAATTGCGACAAAAACATAACGATAAAGTCGAAGAATTATTACAACGAATTGCTGAAATTAATAAGAAGTATGTAAAAGGTCACTTTACATTATTAAAATTACTAAATGGTACTAACAAAATTACTAAAAGACTAAAAACATTCAAGATTTATTTATTTTGTTAAAGTTGATTGTTTTATGTTTATTTAGGTATTGGGAAATTGTCCCCGAATTTGAAAATGCTAAAGAGAGGATTCAAGAATTAGAATCACAACTTGAAGATGCATTGAAGAAATTAGAAGAGCAGGAAGATAAACATAAGAAGTCCATTTTGAAATTGTATACCAAGGATAATAGTAATGATAAAACTGAATATCAAGTAAGATAAACTTTAAGAAGATAAATATTTAATATAGTGGCGTAGTTGAGATGTTATTTTATATTTTTGATGATTTAACGTTAATGTGTAACATTAATACACTGATTTTTTTGTGTATTAATGTCTTATACGCTAGCGCCACTATCGGCTATCACTGTAAATGTTAAACAGTTGTTTAAATAACTATTATGAAGGATTCAAATTATTAATGTTGGTTTATGTAAACTTACTTTGAAGCTCTTTTGTTTTTCTTTGTGACATAATAACTACGTCACTGATAATCTAATTATACTAGAATCGTTTTCTTAAGGCATTCGATATACACATGTGACCTTTGATTAAAAAATACCTCGAATCCTAAAAGAAAACGATTGTGTTACATACAATTTAATTAACCAAATCAATAATTTTTAGGTAGCTGAAATTCCACCATATGTACCATCAAGAATATCGGTACCGGATCTATTACAGCAATTGCAAGTAACTCAAGCAGAGTTGGAAAACATCCGAGTAAGTTAATTACAATTTTACATCATTATTCTGGCTTATTAATAACAACTGATGTGTGACAATTGCTTTAAATTAACCGAGACTAGTGCAAAAATCTCGATTATTGAAGTATACACTCGAATCAAGTGTATGTTTTATGTTGTTTGTTATTAAAATATTTAATATGGTGTATTAACATTTTATTAACGTCATACATAATATTATCTATCTTCTGTGTAAATGTGTGAAACATCCATCTTTGTTTTCAAGTTAGAAGATATTCAAATTTAATAGTTTCCCTTGTGTAGGGTGTAACATTTAGAAAATGAGAATTTTGGCTCTGCCATTTTGTTTTCTTTTTTCTTGTTTAGCACTTATTAATTGAATTCACATTTATTTGAGGATTGAAACAATTGAAGTTTGATTTCTTTGCTTAAAGTTACAATTATCTATTCTTCTTTTGTTAAGTTTTTCTCTAATTAAATATCAGTTTACATTTCAAATAGATTTTTATTCCAATTAATATTTAATACCTAGTTCATAAACTCTATAACATATTGACATTTTGTATCTAATAACATTTTGTAGGACATAGATTATACGTCTACTGTTTCATCTTGCTCATCATCTAACAGCTTGCAACCACTTCTAAGTGCAAAAGAGGCTGTGACTTTATGGGTTTTAGGTGCCAGGAAGGTAAACTAAATATCGAATATTACCACATAGATTTTTGCAATTGAATCTTTCTTAATTTTATTTATTTATTGTAATATTTATTTTTATACCATAGTTTTTATAGTTTCATTCATCTCTTACATATTATCCTTACATAATTCTTATATATCGACGTGTAATGCATGAACTGTCGTATATAATTCAACATGTCCTAGTCTAGTTTGCTTGCAGCAATGTTAATTATTTAATGCATGCTTGTGTATTTGTTGTGCATCTTTAATTTTGTACAAGCAATATTTACATATACTCTTGTTACAGGCAATGTACAAGCAGGTAATGGAAGCGAAGCATAAAACTATCGATCCGGAGATTACACTGCAGTTCCTGAAATCTGCGATTTATTATTTCCTCACCGATAAGGAAAATAGTCACGGTCATTTACGTGCTATTCAGAGCATATTGGGTTTTACACCAAGTGAAATTAGTAATATTGAAAAAGCTCGTGCTACTTAGGTAAATTAATTATTGCAAAGGAATTTATTAGTTCAAGTTATTATAGTCAGAGTTAAAGTGATATTGTATACTTGTTTGTTTTGAATTTTTTGAAAGGATTGTATTAAAGTTATGACATTTATTTTACCAGTATTTTTCGAATAGGGAAATTCAACTTTGTTGCAATTGTTTTTGGCAATTAAAGGATCGTCGTAAGCGACAGGCGTTACATGCGCGAAATTTTCAACCAATAAAAAGCTAGCATTTTTTTGTTGTCGTACCACGGTAAAGGGATAAAAAAAAGCTTGCTTCCTATTGGTTGAAAGTTTTGAGCGTGTCACGCCTGTAACGCCTGTCACGCCTATTACACCAATATGAAAACGATCCTTAGCAAGTATTTTATAGAACTAGCAAAAAACAAAACAATTTTTGTCCTTTGAATTGCTTTAGTTTCAATAGTAAAAATCTTTTGATGCCAAATAATAATACTAAAGCTAAACCTAAATCTAAACCAAATAGAGAGTTGCTAGTACTGTAAAATATTTTAAATTGTAATTGCATTTTGCCAAAATTTTTATTTCGTTAATAACCAAGGTAAAATGCATTTAGATGGGATTTAAGTAATGCTTTTATTTTTAAGTATTAAATATAACTGTTATACATTGAATATTGTTGAACTTAAAGATTGAGATTGCATCTACGTCCGAATAAGAGGATATAACTATTAGATATTGAGTCAAGAAAAAAAATAGTCATTTAGATAAATAAAAATACAAGATGTACATGTTAAAAATAGAGCTACTGTTACACACATGCAATAGCTATAGATAAAGCTGATTTAATTGAAATATTAAGGCCTTGCGAATAATCTGTCCGGTAATAAAAAATTAGTTCCGTTAAATTAAATAAGAACAGATCTATTTTGCATAATTAATTTTGCTATTGTATTGAATCAAAGAGAAAGGTTAATCAAATGCATTTTATAACAAGCAAAGCAAACTAGAGTGGGAATGTAAATTAGAAAATAAATAACTAATGTATTTACATATTATTATAAGGCAATAGAAAATTATATTTATTGATTAACTTTACATATGCTGAGAAAAGTTGAGAAGAATGAAAATGAGAATGAAACATAAGAAACTTTTCATATTTTGTTAAGAAAACGCAAAATTTCTCACGTTTTTAATTTTAAATTGGTCAAGACTTGATTTTATGAATAGATTTTTAAAAAACGGGGTCGGAAGAGTGCAATACGAAAAGAAACACAACAAATTTAGATAATTGCACATTCTATTTGCAAAAACATATTCTACTTGTTGTATGTTTTTGTTTTAATCTATGTTTTAAATTAAGTAGCACATTTAATTATTCAAATGCATTCAATCACATTCTGCAATATAATTTTAAAGAAATTGATGTAAGCCACAAAGGAAAAATAAATTAAATCATGAATTATTTGAAAACTTATTTCATTTTTTTATTAGTTTACTTTAAAAAACGAAAATAAAATTTTAAGACCGGAAATCCCGAAAACCGACGCTAGATAGCCGACATTAAACGAACTCCACCGACAATATTCTCAAATGTCAATTTTTGTTTGTTGCTGATGTGTGTCAGACAAAATTTATCATTTTCTTCGGTTTTTCGTTTAAATAATTAGCCTAGGAATGTAAGTGCACGCAGAAAACTCATCGAACATGAATCGATTGATAAATGGTGAGTTTTGATTGAGAAAACATGTGAATAACTGAAATTGTGCATGTGGCCATTGTTTATTAATCAAATTTGCATTGTTTACAGGTCCAAGCGTCGCAATGGACAAGAACAAGGACTGGCAGCTGGAGCTCCTGATGGAGAAGCTGAGATCGAAATCATCTCAGTTGAAGAGCTTCACTGAGACTTCCAAAGCTGTGAGGATGGCTTTACTCGTAGGTTATGTTTGATAATTTAATACTAAGCGATAATAAAATTGAATTTTATAGGATAAGAGATATGCACTGGATAGTGTTGAAAAAGCCCAACATCAAAAGTGTTTGGATATCTTACAGCATTCCATTAAAGTCACATCCTTACAAAGTATGGTAGAACGCTTGGAGAGTTTAACAAGACAACTTGGGTACGTCTAAAACTCGTATAAACTATTCCATATTAATTTAAATACTATTTTCCAGTTTAAAGTTTGTACAAGCTCCATCAGGAGTGGAACTCTTCATATCGTCTGACATGTTCTACTTGGAAATAGTTCTTGATCAAAGTGGCGCTGTTTCAGATGTAAAAGTACATCACGAAGGAACAATTGAGCAAAAGAGCTGTGAAGAACTTGTAAGCTGTTTAAGTAAAAATGATTTCGATGATTTCACAGCGCAGCTTGAAGGCTTTGCATCAATTTATCAACTGAATGCTGAGAAGAAAGTCAAAGCGAAAGCTTTCACAGCATTGCAATCATTAGAAGCTGACTTTAGTATGTTAGCGCAATTGCAAACATTTATCAAGGAGCCTTTTAATGTGGTTCATAAATCACCAGTTGGTATTTTGGAGAAGAGACGTGGAGGACATGCTATGAAGTTAACTTATTTTGTTTCACCTTACGATCTAATTAATAAAGAAAAATGTGAGTTGGAGCCAATTACAACTGATGGGATTATTGCGAAGAACTTGGGATATAGTGTTACTGTTTATATGGAAGGATCGACAGCTCATAAACTTCAAACAACTACACTTATTAGTGTTAATCGTAGTCATAATGGCAAAGCAACTCCTTCATATGCACCTCTCACAACTCAAAATAGTGCCGTGATACCGGCATGTTTCGTTCTTAAATTGAATAAACCAATGCCTATGTGCATTGAATTAATTAGACAAATTCAAAGCATTACGGAATTAGAATGTGCCGATTGTACTACTACACATCCCATTCTTAGTATGATTGCTACACATGCGAGTGATGGAAAGTTGGATTCGAGTAATAATCGTGGTTTATTTGTGGTAAGTTTTTCTTTTGTTTTTTCTATTCCATTTTAGAAGTGAAACTTCTAAAAAACTACGAAGCACCGCACAAAGAAGAAACGTGAAGAACAACGTTTCTCATTGGTCAGTGCTTAAAAGTTTGCTCCAATCATTGTGGAGTATTATATGCGCATGCGTTTATCAAACCGCACAAAGAAGAAAAACGTTTCCCATTTGTTCAGTGCTTTGTAGTTTGCTCCAATCATTGTGGAGTATTTTGTGCGCATGCGTATTCGTATTCTCGAACTGAACTAAAACAAAAGCCGCACGAAGTTTTACTTCTATTCTATATTTGTTTAAATGTTTAAATTGATTAATGTAATTTTTATATTGCAGACTTTACCGGATCAAAGCCATTGTTACTTCCTGACAGAAAATCGGAACATGCATGGGGTGCTAATAAATAATATACCGTTCACTCATCCTGCACACGTGGCTCAAATATTGGTGATATTAAGACAACAGGCTTTATTCAACACATTAATTTCCAGTTGCATTCGTCCTAATAGTGGACAAGGTATTATTTTATCATCGTTGCTATTGCTTGAATATTATAATGGAGCACTCGTTTTGGAAGGTTTCCTTTTAAATCTCGAAGACCATTATGATATAAAAAAGTATTTATTCCTTGAGTAACTTTTCTTGTTTTTAAATAAAAACTTTTTTTTTTGTGTGTTTAATTATTTACTTTTTTTAACAAATGTGATGTATTGCATGTGATAAAAGTGAAAAAGATTTATATAAAGTCATGCATGTTATATTTTTAAATTGAAAATGCATTCTAAATTTTTCTGATTTAAATTTTGACAATTTATTATAACATTTGATATTTTTATAATACGATTATAAATATTCCTAATGCATTTTCTTCTAATTTTATAATTATACCTTGTTAATATATTGAACAATTTTAAATTACTTCATCGCTGTTTAAAAAAGAATCACATTTTTTTATCATTTCGACAATGCTTGTTACAATTTTTTTTTATAATTTAATTATTACCTGCTAAACCATTGTTTCCTAGCTATTTCGATGATCCATCTTGTTTGGGGTTTTCCTGTGCTTTTTTTTGGTTCCCAGAGGTATCGAGAATGTAGTTTTATTACTTCACTGCACTGTATATTTTCCCTGCTGCATATTTTACCAATAATCACTGTAGATCTGGTATTTTTTCATGTAAGCAACCTTAATTAACGATAAAAATTAATATTTTAACTCTTAAGAATCGTTTTCATGGTGGCGTCGTAGGCGTGACAGGCGCAAAATTTTGAACCAATAGGAAGCGAGCATTTTTTTATTTTCTTACCACGGTAAAGGGATAAAACATGGTCGTTTTCTACGACACCACCATGAAAACGATCCCTTAACCAATTATCATAAATATTTTGCGTTCAGGAATATTCTATGTTCACGTGATCAAAATCAAGAAGTTCACCATAATGATTCCAATAAAAATTTATGCCGTAAATTAAAAATCACGTTCACATTAGAAAGTTCTTGAATACATTTTACTTCAATTGTTAATTCTTTACTTAACTTTCAAATATTTACACAGATTTGGAAAACATGGTAATATTGGAAGTAAGCGCTTTAAGTTGGACACACATATCCATATCTTTGGAACATCCAATTGAAGAAAACATGTCCACCGCCGAAATCAATCTATCGGATATATCGAATCTAACATGTAGAATACACAGTTCCGGCTCATTAACATCAAACACATCCGAAACAGCATCTGAACTAACAACAAAAATCCTCAATCGAAGTTTTTCAATTCCTGTGACAATGCGCGCCATATTAACATATTGGGAAAAGCAACTGGTTCGCCAACAAAATCATTACAACGGGCTTGAAAATTTTAATTTGCCCCTCGGCTCTGGGGATCCGGGGGGTAGAAATGGTAGCTCGGGTAATAATTTAGGCGAGAGGGAACCTAAACAGGAACCTTCAAGCCATGGTATGGTGCCTTTAATGTCGCATCCCCACCAAGGCATGTTTTTAAACGAAACACTAATGAATACAACAAGCTTTACAGGCTTTCAGCAAGATTCATTAACGACACCTGTTTTTACGAATGTTGAATTAACGAATATCCTTTCTGGCAATGATAAGCCGAAGCGTCAGAAACGTAAAGCTTCTGATGATTTATGGAAGAGCGGGAAACGAAAACCGGGTGATGATGAATTACTTGATGCTTCTAGTTGTGATTCAACATCACGAAGTACACCGTTATCACAAGATACGGAAATACAAACTCCAAATTCCGTCTTGGGGTTTCATTCGGATCTAGAGCTTAGTGCTCTTGATGCATCGGAATTGATTTGTGATAAAGAAGCGGATTTTGATCCAGATGATTTGGGTGAAGTCGAGGATTTACTTTCTGGTAAAAAGGACAAATCCCCTTTATTAACTGACTTCGATTCTAATAAACTTGTATCGCCAAGTGTTAGTATCACACCAATTCATATGTCGAATCAAATCACAGGGTCTTTGCCAACTGTAGATCGCCGTTCTGGTATTGAGATTTTTCCTATTACCACGACAAATACACAATTGTCAAGTGCAGTTACGATTACACCAATTTCGCAAAAAGGTGATAAAGAAAGGAAAGATAAAAGTAGTAAGAGGTCTGAAGAAAAAGCTCGATTGGAAAAAAAGAAAAAGAGGAAACGGGAAGGGTCTCCGATGGGACCACCTGAGAAAATTCCTACAAAATCAGACACTTTATCAAAACCCATGAGCGTTAGTATCAAACCAAATGAAAGTCCTCCACACTCTCCAATTATGGCACGTAAATTCAGCCAATCGCCCACGCATAATCGTACTCTAAGTGGCAAACTTAGTCCAAACTTAATGAAAACTACAATTAAAACCCACAGTCCGAAACATTCACCTGCACATGTTCCTAGTAGTCCAAAACATGTGATTTCAGGCATTAGTAGTCCAAAAAGCTCGCCGAAACATCCTTCAACTAGTGGCAGTGGAAAACCAAGCATGTCGACGCTAAAAAACGCAGCAAGCTCCCCGTCTAGTAAGAGCGAAGTGAAAAAGTCCAGTTCAAGTAAAGATTCTTCCAGGGAAAAGGACAAGAAGGCGGGGGGTAACTACACAAATGCAGTTAAAAGTACCAAAAGTTCTATCAAGGTAAAACCATTAGAATTAAATGCGATTCATTCAATTGAAGTATCCCCAAGTAATATGGAATCTGGTACAACTTCACCAAGTCTAGGCATTGACCTAACGAAATCTACAACTAATCTCAATCAAATGCGCAATCGCAAGTCGGGTAATCTTTCTGCGATTGTTGATAAATTAGCCAAGGCACAAAATTGTGAGATTACTGCTGATTTAATTAATAAACCGAAAGAACGGGCTACGACACCTGGCAAAAGCGAAAGTGCAAATTCAGCTACGAAAAGCAGCACGTCCAAAATCGGACAAGATACGAAAAATTCCGAATACGTTCTTAAACATTCTTCGGATTGTATGAAGTTAACTATAAACAAAACACGAGCGCGAGAACCAGGCACAAAACCTATGAAACCATGTTCGAGTAATACCAGTTCTACAAGCATGAGTACAACAAGTGGAACTGGTTCCCCTAAAAACCACACTGGATTAAAACCCGGTGTGAATTCAGGACCTGCATCAAAGAAACCTCAACAACCAGGCACAACAAAATCATCATTGATCAATCCAAATGCGACTTATCCGTCTAGTAACATGAAACAATTCTCGAAATCTTCATCGTCTTCATCTAGTATCAAACCCCAATCGAATTCTTCCCCTAATTCCACCAAGAAAATTCTGAATTTCTATTCACCTAAAAGTGCCACTGATTTAAACCGAATTAAAGATCGTCCCAAATTAAGCAAGAGTTCATCAGAAAAGTCGATCTTCAGTAAGACTGACAAAGGTAAATCCAGTCCTACTCAAGACACAGAAAATCTAAGTCTGAATTTCCCCAATAAGAAACAATTCGATAAGAGTTTTCAAATCCCGAAGTTATCAGCACGTACAGGGGATGATAAGAAACCGAAACCCGCTGAGAATAATTTCATCAACAAAGATAAGTTATTGGATATTTTCAGTTCGAGTTCTGCCGGGAGTAAAGAATTATTAAATAAATACTCATTATTACCAACAAGTAAATTGTTCGACGGGAATATGGAAACAAAAATTCGCAATTCGATGAATAACGTCACGATTCCTAATAGTTTGACTATTAGTGCAGCTGGAACAAGTCCAAAAGTCGAGTCGCAACTCACTAGTATCAATGAAGAAGAGAAGAAACCGAAAGATGACACGTTTAACAAAACATTTCCCATATCCGCAAGTAGTGTGGCATCAAAACAATTTCAATCTCCGAATCAAGATCCATTGAGTTTGGCAACTCGCAGTATAGATTTGACATCAAAATTTGTTGCGCCCGCACCGAAATTAGATGAGAAGAAAGTCGAAAAGAAGGAGGAAACTGGTGCGCTTTTGGACTTTTCGAATAGCAGTGTGACATTAACTACACCCAATGCGAATAATTCATCGGTAAGTGTCGAAAAGAAACGGGAATTATCAATGCCGTATCCACCATCGCCTTCAGTCAGTGTACATATTGTGAAGTCGCCGGTTCCTTCACCTCTCATTGCGCCTAGTCCACATTCTGCTACATCTCCAGGTATTACTGATGATGAACTTATGGACGAAGCCCTTGTTGGTTTAGGCAAATAGTTATTGCATGTGTACATAGCAGTATGAAGCAAATTATTCTTTTATTACCTAAAATGAGGAATACGCGAACAAGTATTTTTAAATTAATTACAAATTTATAGTATGACAGATATTAAGTTCGTTGGTATTTGGAGTGTTTCATTTTTTTAGTTGGAAATGAATTGAAAACGGGTATTTAAGCACAAAGAATATGAACTACTAAGTTCTTTCCATTATTAGGCCTATTATTATTGCTGTTAGAATTATAAATATTTTAGTAAATGATGAAAGATTAATGATCAATTTAGGACCTTTCATTGCACGTTTCATTCACATTTACTTACTGAAAAATGAAACACTTGGAATACTCTGTAGATAAAAATAGGTAAACTAAAAAATTAATCAACTTGAGTGAAAACAAAATCTTTAGTTTTCAAGCGAATTCATAGTTAGTTATAGGCTGTGCCTTATCGATGGCGTAGTCGGCATAAAATGTATTTTTGTTAGTTTCAAATTATGAGGATTTTTTTAAAATATAAGAATATGAAGATCTCTATGAAGATGTGTCTAATTGAGTTGGCTGATGTAATAAAATAGAACACTCCATTATTAAATATCTAAGTGGACAATCATTTCGTCTGGAAAGCTTAATACTTTAGTTTAATTTTAGTTTAATTTATTGTTAATCCAGCATTTTTTTAAGTACATGTGTGTAAATGTTTCTGTATATTTTGTGCTGCTTTATTATATATTTCGGATATTTTTTAATCAAAGCAAAGATTGCAATTGTTTATGAATACATTTTATTTAACTTACTAATCGCATAGTACAAATGAGACATTTTTTGACTATATATTTATTATTGAATGTTGTGACGATATAAATAATATTATTAGACAACAACATTATTAATTTGATGAATGAAGTCAGGACAAGTTCACATATTCATTGATTGCGAAATGACAACAATTGTTTATTAAATGAAGACAGCGTATGACACATGATTATGATGCACCATGATATGATTGCAAAATTGTTAAGCCAAGGTGCATTCGTATTTATTAAGTAATTAAAATCCTAAGAGCTAAGTAAAATATATTAATATTAAATTATATGCATAAGATGATTTAGCTAGGAGCTGATTTATTAATTTGTTATTATATGAAGTGTTCCATTAAGTCCAACTAAAAAAATCCAACTACTGTTATTTTATAATTATTTTTTTGCAATTTGTAGTGTTTGGTTTCTTAAATTTTGCGAATGACTATTCGTATGGAATGATGAAATTTAATTAATTCTACAACAATTCTGTAAATTGTTATTTATGACACCGTCAATATCTATTTAAGTTGAAATACAAATGATGTAAGGATATTGAAATAAAGGAAAGTTAAACTGAGTTAATTATTATTTTTTATGTTTTATTTCATTGGCTAAATTCTAACAGTAAATATTTCCATTTTGGAGAGTTTTGAGTTAGTGTTGTTAGTTAAACTCAATAACTCTGCTGAAAACTTATAAAACCTGAGATATATCCTTTTAGAACTTAACCGAAATGATTTATATCAATATATAAAATTGATCTAAGTAATCTTCAACTCAAAAACAAATGATCAAAATCAAATCACCTTTTGTTACCATAAACACACACTTTTGTTTCCAACAATAATTTAAATACCTTAACCGCTTAACCTAACGTCATTTAAACATTCCAATTTTCCAAATCAATCCATATAGTTCACAAAGGCTTTGCACCTAAAAAAAAAGAAAAGATGGGTGACTTATCACGAAGAATAATCAAAGAAACCATGTGTTTGTTGAGAGAACCTGTGCCTGGAATAAGTGCTGTTCCTGATGATAACAACGCCCGATATTTTCACGTTCTTGTAACAGGTCCAAAAGACTCCCCATTCGAAGGTGGCGTCTTTAAATTGGAATTATTTCTACCCGAAGATTATCCCATGTCGGCACCCAAAGTTCGTTTCATTACAAGGATTTTCCATCCGAACATCGATCGATTGGGACGCATCTGTTTGGACATTCTGAAGGAGAAATGGACTCCTGCTTTACAAATCCGTACGGTACTTCTATCCATTCAAGCATTGCTTAGTGCTCCAAATCCTGACGATCCTTTAGCTAATGATGTTGCTGAGTTATGGAAACATAATGAACATGAAGCACTGCGAAATGCTAGAGAATGGACTCGTCAATTTGCAATGGGCGATAATTAATTATATGTATGATGTTGTTATACAATTTTATTTTCAAACTTTAATACAAGTTCTGCAGTTCCTTTTGAATTCGTGTGTTTTTTGTTTCTTATCAATTTTATTTGGTTTTGTGTTGAATTTCTTTTTAGGAGCGTGGCAAAACGAGCAAAATTTGTAGTTTGCAATATCTAAAGCCGCTACTGATTTTAGTATCCATAACATTGGCATGAAGTATTTATCAACAAAAAAAAAACAAATAAAACAAGTAAACTCAACACATCATAATTTAATTTGGTTATTCCTGTACTAGTGACACTGTAAATAAAAGTAATACAACGTAACTTTTTTTATAAAATTTATATTTGCAATAAAAGTAATTCCATTGATAAATCTTAATGAGTCTTAACACATCATATTCATAAATATTTAATAGCAAGGCCGTGGTTTTAGTAATATTGGTGGTAATTCCGGAGAGACATTTGCTGGACCTTTACCAAAAACGTTTCCCTTTGGCATATAGTGGCATACAAGCGCAAGTTGGTTTGAAGTTCGTGCCACACCAACACCAAGATGTTTACTAGCTTTCCACACCACCTGACAGAAATTCCCGCCTTCTGAATTCTGCTCAGGTGCAAGAGAAAAATCCATGTCATAGCGCTGGTTATACCACAAGGTAACCGGTGTATCACCAGTTGGCAAAAATTTTTCATCATGAAGATATAATATGCACATATTTTCGCCACGTTCTGGGTAACGTGTGTTTGCAATTTCGTTCGAGGCCAAGATTTCAATAGCTCGTTCTTGACATCCTTGGTTTAATTCGGTGTCCAATTTCAGAGGTAAAGCACTATGCCGCCTTCGATAGATATTGTGGGCCATTACGACTTCATTAACGAACAATTCGTGATTATCAAAAGTTGCCAAAATTCTGCTTATTGGTATCATATTTGTATTTGGAACGATACGTTTTTTCTTGCTAGTTACAACCGTTGCAATTCCAGAAATGACTACTGCAATAATAGTGGACGGAATGTCATATGATTGTTTGATCTCAGAGATCGACTGATTTTGCAATGATGTTTATAGAAAGAAGAATATCGTTGTTATGCCTCTCCTGAATACTTGAAAGAATTGGGATAATTAGTGCTAAATTATCCCCAGTGCAGAATTTAATAGAAATATTGTAGATTAGGACTTACCTTAGAGCTTTGCCGACTTAAGTCACAATGAGGGAACTATACTGAAACGACAATACAAATTCTGCTCGCCGCATACTTTGCAAGAAGTGTATGGCTAGCAGAATTTGTTTTACAGGAACCATTTTTACCTGCATGATTTAAATCACCAAATGTAGCATAGAAAGGATATGCAGACCAATTTAGACATTTTTCGTGAAATGTAATATTGAAACTACATTTTTAAAATTAATTAAACTACTAATTTAAAATTTACAACTTAACGTTGTTTACTACAACTATTTGGAATAGATTAAATTGTATTTTCTCCATAGAAACGAGTGTTTATTAAATATCAATCGAATTTGGAACTGGAAATGACTTAGGAACATAGTTCAATTCGGAAAGTCTGAAATATAATGGACAATAATGCAGAATTTTTATGATTTTCAACAAAAGTCCAAAATAAATATATTTTTTTATATTTCCAGTGCTTCCACTTTGGTTCCACTCCTGGTTAAAAAATATATTTTAGCCTTAAACATAATAAGGCCTGTTTTTAACTAATAACATAACAAGATTAAGTTCTCTTTGCATTTAATCAAAAGTGTAAACAAAACTGATTTTCTGGTTGGGGTGAACTAACTTCTAGTTTTAACCAAATGCACCATATGTTACATTAATGTATATTTACTTGTCTTATTTACTAACATAGATTGTTTCAACGTCAGTAGCATATGTAACTTGCATTATACCCGGATAATCATTATGTTGTTTGATTGTTTGCACATAACTCATACATAACATTATTTTTTTGGGACATTGGGACGCCAAACAAATATACAGTAATAATTATGTACTTCTTTAATTTACTTTTTGTCAAGGTTTTATTTTAAATAATAAATAAATATTAATAATATATTAATGAATTAATTTTTGTACTAATGCCATATACACTACCCAGTAAGCACACATATAGTTGATACATAACATATATGTATCACCGAAATATCATTGTTATATAACTTTGTTACATAACAGATACATCTCTGAGCAATTTCTCAAATTCATAACAAATGGTATATAACATATATGTATCATCTAAATATCTCTGGTATATAAACTTGTTACATAGCAGATACATATCTCTGAGCAATTTCTCAGATATATAACAAGTGATATATAACATATATGTATCATCTAAATAACATTGTTATATAACTTTGTTACATAACAGAT
>JASKGN010008541.1:0-13497 GCA_030556245.1 Falagria sp. GC000072 | reverse complement strand
ACGAACACGACACCGGAATTATAGAGTAATAAACTGTGTTAATTTGCATTAATATTTTTAACGACAGGCACAACTTGCTCGTTAAATGTAATTGTAATCGTTGAAAAACACGTTTTTTTTAATTGTAGTAAAAATGTTTTTCCAAATTTGTTGTATACGGAATTTTTATCATTCCAAATTTGATTAATTAATATTTGAATTTTTTATTATACGCATATTATTTTAATTCATCAAGTAAAATTATTAATAATAAAAACATTTAGCAGTACATTTTCGGAATGAAAGCTTTATAATGTATGAGGCTTTATCCGGTGTCCAATATGAGGGCATGTTTTTGGTAAGCGATAAATGTTGGCGTGCGTTGGCTCGTAAATTAGGCGACGGAATCGCCACCAAATTAAAATATAATTACGCATCCTGCACATACACATTTGCTCGTATGTGTACGCGACAATGTTAGGACTGTATGCATGCGACTGTGAGTGTTGAATATTTTAATAATTAACTAACAGTTACCATAATTAGTAGGATAAAACCTGGATAAAAGTTAAGCTCGCCCAAAATAGTCTTGTATTACTAATTTCGATGTTTGCTAAGACATGGACTTACTATAACTAACCAGGTACCCAAGGGGCACTTAAAGGGCCTAAATTAATATTTAACACTGGACATCAAAGGAATACTTCAGAGAATAGCACCAATAATTAAAGTTCCCCGAGGCAGAAAATTTTTGACAGAAATTGTTCTGTATTCGGCATTAAATGTCTTGAGCTTTGTACAAAATGATTTGGAAACCTATCAAATATGTAGATTGAAAAGCAATTTCAATAAAGGTTCGTTAGTTACTTAGGGATAAATACAACAACCAACAAAATACAGTTTCTGCAGCTTTCTGTTATGCTACCTATAGGTATCAACTTCCCGTTTTGAATTCAATGCGAAATTTTACTTTTGCTTCAGTTGAGTTGAGTTACAATACATGAATGGTTGCCACCTCGTAAAACAAACATGTGCACCAGTTTTCGAACAGCATCAGCAGCAGAGTTAGTAGCAAGTAGGTGGTAGAGAGTCATTGGCGGGTACTCGCCTAGTAGCAGCGTTATTTTACAATCGCATTTATTCCGGTGCTTGAAACAATGACTGCTGCACATTCAGGCTGCGTTATTGGCGCGCCGCATGCAGTCGCCTCCATTATCGCGGAAAAGTGCATTGCGCGACGCCGACGTCGCGTCGTCACCGCCGATGTTATTGTTCGTCGTTAACCAACAGTCATATGCTGTATCCACGTTAGCCTCTCGTTAACACAAACAGCTTTGTGTCTATCTCAAACATAACGAATACAACATGAATGGTCTGGTTGGTGTATGTCTGCTAATTTTTCATCAAGCATTTTTTTTTGAATGTTTCGTTTTTTGTTAGTTTTCTTAGTTAAACTTTGAAAGCAAATTATATTTGTTTATTTTGCCTCATTCCATTTTCAATTTGTAGCAAAGGCGCTGCTACATGTACGTATAGCGATTGATAGATAGATATCTAGTAGATGGATGGATAGTTGAAAAGTGTATCGAGTATCTCTTCAAATACACACGAAACGAAGACACACAGCGCAGAAAGTTGCAGATTAAACGACGAAGCTTTTTCCCTCGGTTGCTTGCGCGAGCGTGCAAACTTTTCCATTCCGTGTGCGGATACCTAGTAGACGAGAGCTAGGCTGCATGTGTACATATAGATATCTGATACATACACATAACAAATAGAAAAATGGAAAACAAGCACAAGCAGCACGCGAGGAGAGCAGAAATCGCTCCACTCTGCGCTCCGCTCAGCGTTCGGAAGTTTTCTGCGCTCCGCAGGTTTTTTCCTCTTAGCGAGCGCTCTGCTCGTTCGTTCGTAGTGCTCGTTTTTCCCATGTAGCTCTTCTATGTGTACATTGATAGATACATATCTACAGGGTCCTGCGAGTTTTGCGACATCCCAGATTTCAAACTACTTACATTAAAGTTGTATCCAAGTTTTGCATAGATCTGCTAGTATAGGCGGAACAGCTTCGTTCAGCGAGTTATGAGAATAGGAAAACTCAAAGTTTCAACTACACGCGAGAGTATATCGCGATCGCGCTGCAGTTCTTGGCGATGCGAGACCAGACCAGACGTGGTGGAGGAGAAGAGAGCAGAATAAAGTTATCGGAAACGCTCTGCTATAGTGGAAGCCGAGCGGCATCGGAAAAAAGTGGAAAGTCAACGAAAAATGAAATAAAATCAACTGAGGTCTCACTGTAACTGCATTTTCAAAGTGTATAGAAGATCTCTTTGTACTCCCGAGCGCACTCCATTCCATCCTGAGATGCACTATTTGTAGGGTGGACCTCGAAGGCGGAAGACTTCGACTATTGTCATTCTGTGTTTGCCAATACAAATAGCAAATTTTGCGGAAGGCTTTTCTTTCTCTGCGGAAATTTCGGGTCAATTTTCCGAACTACCAACGAATGGGGAAGTAAATGATAAATGCTCATTGTAATAAATTCTCTTTAGTAGCGCACTATAAAAGTTAGGATTAATTGATGACCGCGTTTGAGCAGTCGTAATCCTTGGATTAAGTTGGAATCTGTTTCGTAGTCCGAAAACTTAAATTAAAACTGCTGCCGCCCGACGCGGTCGCGGGTTCGTTGTGGCTGCTTTGCGTTTTGCAGCGATTTATCAATTTCGGGAATTAATATGCAGCCGCAGATGTGCTTGCTCCACTATGTTGAACTTTTGCCTGGAACTAGTAGCAAAACTCTAATTTCATTTTAAAGTATTGCGAGCTTTGCCAAGATGAAATACACTTGATCATTTCCGGATCGGAATCTGAAAGTCAAATTAAATTTTATCACATTCACAGAGTTTATCAAAAATTTTGAAATCGTTATTGTTGCTCTTATCTATTATAAAAAATATAAAA
The DNA here is from genome assembly GCA_030556245.1 of Falagria sp. GC000072. NCBI lineage: Eukaryota > Metazoa > Arthropoda > Insecta > Coleoptera > Staphylinidae > Falagria > Falagria sp. GC000072. The sequence continues at coordinate 10,557 of JASKGN010008541.1, read as the reverse complement.
AGTCTGAAAGCATACGGCGTTAAATAAATTGTTCCTGGTGTCCCTGCTAATGTTAAGCATAAATGTAAACATTGCCTGAGACGCCTGATTCGCACCCGTGCGAATTGGCAAATTCCCTTCTTTGATGCGGAAAGCTCAGGATATGTATAACAACAACAAAAGCAGGACGGCTTGCTGGAGTAATGGAAATAGAAAAAGAAGAAAGAGTTGCACATTATTTCGGACGTGAAATAAAAGTGGGAGACAACGCCACATAAATAAATATAACAAATTTTGCGTAGGGCCGTTTGTGATTTATTTTATTTGACCACCTGGGTGCCGTTTTCGCAACGCTTGTGGAAACAATTGTAATTTGCTGGCGAATTGAAAATTTCCGACTAATTGGGTAGTAATAAAACGAGCGACGCTCGGAAATTTTTAATATAAATCTTGTTTACTTTTCATATTCTGCTTATTTATAAACTTATTTATTGTTATCGTTATCATTAATTTTCTGCGATTTATTTTTGGAATTGGATAATATCGCACCGCACGTCGACGTCGTAGATTACATTCTATCAAGTCATTTTTCATCCCTTGATAAGCATCACTCACCGTTATTCACCTCAGCTCTTTGTCGTAAACCCGTCCACGTAATTGTATAATCATTTAATTATAGGTCTAGCAGACACCTCATCATTTCCTAACGCATATAATTCAAACGAGAGAAATCTGGATTTCATCCGTTGATTAATTCTTTTTTCATCTTCTCTACTGCCAGTACGTTTTTTTTTCGCTTCTCTCTGTGTGCACGATAAAAAATACGAAACACTGAAATATGAGTCCGAGTAAACTCTTATTTCAGTCGACTACTTCGTCGAGTCGGGCTCGCGCGGTCCGTCCTAATGCGGAGGGTTTAATCCCTTTTCCAGAGATTTATGATGATAAATAGACGATACTCGCGCTACATGGCCAGGAAGAAGGATCCGAGAAGGGAGCCGCGGCAAAGATGCAACCCGCAGCAAGGGTAAAAGGGATGTAAACGAAGGCAAATGCAGACGACGAAGAGACACGAGCGGCGGGCGTCCGTCGACGGCGGCGTCTGTTTAAATTGGTAATGGGATCCGTGTTTCGACACTCGACTCGCCTTTCTCATTCCTTTCCTTCTTCGTCCTTCTACGTTACGTTTGGCTTTGTACTGATGTACTGAACATCGATTACTATCATGAAAGCTACCGAAACTGATACGATTTTATTTTGCTTTTATATGAGACTGACTCTCTTGGCTAATTTGAAGTGTTTCTGTTTGTTTCAGGTATGTACCACTGCCCAAATCGTGTTTAATTCTGTAAAACAAATTCGAGAGTATGTGAACAACATGGCGTCGGATTAGTCGTTAACAATGAGTCAAAATGGCCGCACATAACTTTAAATCATCTTATTCCTTTACATTCAGCACCACAGGGTGAGTTTTTATTTGCTTTAAGCACACACACATCACTTACACGATTTCATATCTTCTTTGTGCGACAATTGCGATGGCGCGCCGTAAAAAATGGCAAATTTATAATAGCCAGCCAGAGCCACTTTTAAGCATGGCTCGCAGAGTTTTCTGGCTTGTATGTATAACGTCGGAACTGTTTTGCACGCGTGGTCGTCATTTCGTAGATTCATTTGTGCCATTTGCGCCACGCATATGCGCTCCCATAGAAAGAAGACGACAATGGACGCAACGTGTGTAAATATGCGAGCTGGCATTGTGCGCGCGGATGTTTTTACGACGACGAGCGCATATTTTACGATTTTAAATTTTTATCGTCCCCCTAGCGCACAGCGCATCCAACCAACACTGCCAACCGTGCTGCACGTCTAATGGACGGACGCTTTTTTATTTTTTGCTCGGGACGGGAACTGTTTCCGCGATGCAGCTGAATATTAAAATCAATTAACAAACAAATTTCGCCAGAGCGAAAGAATTTAGGACGTTGTGGTTTGGAACGCGAGACAAGTGGTTATTACGCTTGTATGCATTTAGCATTCAATTTTGTCCGCGTTGCGGGTGCTCTCCAAGTCCGGAATTGAACTAATGCATATATATTTAATTCCATTCGGCGCATTGTGCGAGCATTTCTACGACGCTTCTCTTCCCGTCTCTTAGCGGGACGGAATAGAATAGTCCTCCCTGTTCGCTCACGGAACGAAAAACTAATTACGGTGACGCTTTTGTCATGAAGATGAGCGCCGCTCGGCGAGAGTGCATCAGAAGTGGAGTAAATGAAATGTCGTCGTCTCTCAAGTGGGCGCCGTATGTGCGACTGGGGGCGGCGAAAGGACGACAACACGAAAGTTAAGCGTTTTCGTTGCACACTTGCACATGCTGCTGCTGGTACTACTCCTCCGGCTGGTTATATGATTCCAGAGTTGAAGCTTTCGAGTTCTTGGGGGCGGAATGCTAGCGAAGGCGGATGTCGAGCAGGCATATCCTTACGCTTGCTTGCATTGCATTGCACATGCATCGGTGGCGCGTCGGAATTCGAGTGTGCATATTACTTTTCTGCTAGACGAAGGAACGAACGAACGAACGAACTGAATATTCGAAAGAGTTCCTTAATATAGACTTTAGAATTTGACACAAGGAAATTGCATTTTAACAGCACACAATCAGATGGAGTCGACGGCACGACGCGCGACGGCGGCTGTAACGGCTGTTGGCGATTGGAAAAACTGGGAATAACAACAAAAACGGAACTTCGAGCTTCAAACATTGGTGTCAAAGTATTTCTACCTCATTATCGTCAATGCGCGCGTTCAAGGTGCTCAATTGTGCGCCATGCCGGTAACATTGCGCAAAACGAATGGAAAAAAAACTCACTCACTTGCGGCAGACATTTTTACCATTGAGTACCCAAGTATGAAATTCTACAAAATTCGTTGCTTTTCCTTTGTGGCTGGCAAACACCAGCAGTGGCATGGCATAGCGACGATGCACATTCTGGGAAAAACTGAGGCTTTCCTGATTTCGCTATACACCTGCTTGACATCTGACGTAGGCTGCAGAAATTTCCCATATATGAAAAATGACGCTTTTATCGCATGCATGTCTTTGTCAACTTGGGGTTGAGGTTAGAGTTGGTGTGCGGGGTAGGTGTCATGTTCGTCTAGCGGCACACTTAATATTACTCACGCATTTGTGCACTTAGGTACATGTTGTGCAGGGTTGAACAACACCTGGGTGAAACGTAGGCCTCGCGAAATTACACATGCATGTCCAGATTTTGCTGGTCATGAGCATGTGAGTACGATGGGGAAAGGGTGGGGGAGAAAGGGAGCAAAATTTTAATATCCCTAGAGTGGATGTCATACGGTACGACGTACTTATACGTCGTGTCCAACACACAAATATACTTAAAATTTGTGAGAGTACTATACTACCCTTTAAATTCAACCCTTAACTTATTAATTGTTGTTGCTGCAGAGTAGTTTGATGAATTTGAATAGAACTTTGCTTGGTTCTGATACAATCAGTATGTATTATGAAAAAGTGCATGTATGTATATGTATGCACGATGAAATCAATTTTGGACCGGAGCCATATCAAATCTCATAAATATTAAAATTAGTTTTGATACGCCCAATACATGCACATTCCGATAGCAAACGAGCCGAGCTATATAGCTCCTCGACTCCTTCACTCCATTCCACTCCGACTCGGAAAAATATCCTTAACATATTTTAAGAGCTGCTCCTCATCCATGCAATGTCTCATCGTAATTCGCAAAATTTCAAACTCACATATTCGCAGCACGTTCGTTCGTTCCGCCGAAAATAAAGATCTTCGCCGTTCGTTCGTTGACGCAGCAGCAATAAATTTGGAAATTAGACCAGATCCATATTCAGCTCGGTTGGTGGCTCGAGGGCTCGACCGGAAAAAGCACGAATGTAAAAATATTCGCATTTTTTTCTCTCGGCTAAAATTCTCCAGCTTTGGGATAACTCTCCAGCACGCGGAAGACAATTGCATATCGGATGTGCGCTTGCCAGTGAGTGGATCAGTTGCGGTATTAAAATTTCGAAATAAATCATGTTAGATCAGCGAAACGAGTGAACCTCTTTTTTTCCCGTCCGGATTTTGCACTTCACTCTCTGTCTCCGATATGTAAATGTCGTTACGGTTAGATATCGCGTTGCGTGTTGCAGCGAAGGCGTAATGAGTGAACGATAACTGAGAATGAGTGATTTATTTGCGATCAGGATTTGCTTGCTTTTGCTACACCGGTAGAGAGAAGGATTCGCTGTTTGTTAGGGATTAACGCGCTCGCTATCGGACGAAGGTTGCCAAACCGTAGTGTAATCCTTAATCCAATGACACATGTGCCACATTTTCTTAGATTAATGCGCATTTGATGTTCAAAGCGGAAAAGTGAGAGATGGTTTATTTACTTTCCCTCCAAAAAAGAAAAAAAAAACACGTAACGTTAAGGGATCTCGAGGAAAATTCTTGAGTTGACTTCTTTGTGCGTTGCGGCGGTGGCGGCGTCGCGTCGTGTTTAGGCATGCATGCGTTTTATTCCATTCTTCGGAATGCCGGAGCGTGTCGCCGCCTCTCGCAGTATGCTCGGGTAATTCTATCACTCAGTCTTCTTCGCCTGTAGGGCATTGCGGCGAATTTGACTGCGTAACGAAGGTAACGATATTGCTGTTGAAAGAGGCAGGCAGGGCTTCCTACGCCAAAACCAAACAAAACAAAAACGGTTCAGGACCCGAGAGCAAGCAGCAAGCAATCTCTCGCATGTATCTCTCTATACTTCTACACATCAACGGATGGTCTTTAGTCTTTGATTAACCTCTTTCTTGTCCTTGTTCTTTCTAGTCCTTTTTCGATCTTGCCCTTCATCTCCTCTCTTCTACCTTTGTTTGTTTGGGTGAGTTTCCTTTCGCATGGATGCGCGCTCATCGCTGATTATTATTAATTGCGGTGGCTGCACGTGAAAGCCTACAATCCTATTGCGGCTTGGCTGAGAGAAGACCCATCGCATTGAAGTGACTACGTTACCTTCGTCCTACGTCCGCGTCCTACACACCTACGACTCTCTTCTTCATCTCCTCGGTGGTTCGTTATCCGTGGTCTAACCCACGCGGTCATAAAACACGACTTGTGGATTCACGCACGCATTGCGCACGAATTGGATTTGCGTCTTTTTTGAAAGTCGTTCGTTGTTCAGTTGGTTTAGTAGAGTAGCGGAATGCGTTTGCTCTTCTCCATTCCACTCCGCTCTTCTTCTCACCACTCGTCATTTGCATTTTATATGCCGGATTATGCCGCCTCCGCTGCTACACCACAGCTTTGGCTTCTCTCATCCGCGAAATTTAAAATATGCCACGTCTCGCTAGCAGCTCTCTTGGCGACGAGACACTTGTTAGCATGCGGGCGCTGCTAATTAGATTCAGATTTAATTTATGATGTGTGCGTTTGTGCACGAGCAGATGAATACAACGACTCGTTGTTTTTGTCTCTTGCTTTGCCGATAAAGAGATAGAAATTGTGTCAGTGGATGAATTACAGATTTTCTCTAACATATTGACTGACTTTTAACACTGGCGCACATTGTATACATCACCCTATGAAAGATTTTAAAATAAGTCGATGAAATATGGAAATGGAAATGTAAATTGTAACTTCTCTCGTTAACGTTGACTTATTTATTATAATTTATATTAAACTAACAACTCGACTCGACTTCCATACTACTAGCATGAACAAACTAGTAATACTCGTTGACGTCGTTATTCGAGAAAGTTTCCCACATTAAAGCGCGAAATCAGCGGAATGCGCTTGTTCATTCACTTCTTCTATCTCTAGTCCTGATAATTAACATAAATTACACGTCAATAAATAATTGGATTTTGAAATAGTGGAAATTAACAAGCCCAATCTTGTGTCCCCGAATGTTTGGGTGCGTGCAGTGACACCTGGCCCAGTGCGTGTCGTGCCGCTTGTAATTAACATTTTTAATGTTCCTGAACGACATGATTAAACGACTGCACAGCGCCCACACAAAACGACCCATGTTAAAGAGGCAATGTTCAACATGGGAAATGATCATCGATCGAAAATTTGATTGATTTAATGTGTTACTAATTAAAATGGCAGGATACCAACCAATCCCTTTAATTAAGTTATCTAAACACCTAGCTCGATTGAAACAAAAGAGAACGACGAAATGCATTACGTCTGATTGCTGGTGGTGGATGCATGTGCAACTTAATGGAAGAGTCGCTTCGTGTTTTCGTTTTCCCAATTGACATTTTCCAAACCCTCCTTGCTTCCAGCTGTTAAGCATCCAAGTTTGTTTTGTTTTGACGGTTGGGCTGTCATCCTGAAATTGTACAAACTTCGAAGATGGACAGAAGGGCGAAGAACCATCTCTGGCAATGACGGGTGCATTCCTTCAGACCTCCATCAGACGAAACCGTCTGCTCCAGACCAACCAGCTGTTACATATTCATCCACTTTTGGTCGAAATGGCTGCGGTCGACTTCGTTTTTCGTCAGACGGATCGACGCGCTAAGAAAAATTCAATCAGCAGATAGGAATTTGAATAATTCCGACTTGTTTAACGCCACGTGACGAAAATTGCTAAAGCGCAAAAATTCTTTGCTGCCATCATCATACGTTCGAATATAATTTTTAATTTTTTCCGCACTCTCTAATAACGTATTCAGTTCAGTCTCTGTTCCCGGTCGTCCCTGATACTCTGCGCGCACACCTAGTGCTCCAGCACAAATTTCGCTCGCTTGGCTTCTGTCGGCTGCACGCACGCTTCCGTCAATATATTCTCCATCATCGTCCTTTGGCATTAGCCAAACCGCACGAACTCTAGCTAGCTAGCAGCGCACTTATCCAATGTCGGAGCGCAAACCCTGATCAGCAGAATGAAATTATCAAACATCTGGCTGGCTGGCTGGTGGCTCGATCGCAATTTTCGCTCGCTTGTACACCGGATAAATGAAGCTCTCGCGATGGGCTGTTGGTTACCAACCCGGCCTGCCATTGAACGAGGGAAAAGAAGTGACTAGGAAAAACGTGCGAAGCATACTCGATCGACCAGGCTAGGAGTAGAGCAAATAGTGGTGCTACGTTATTACGTGCTTGCTCTACACGTTTTATTAATCAACTTTTAATTTTTTGTATTTTGATTAACTTATTTGCGAATTTTCGGGCTAGTTCAAATTTAGCACGTTATAGTTTATTGCCAAGTTGCTCCGAGGATAAATAATAGACCATCCCGGACTGCAACGAAACCTCAAAACTGTTTTCCTAGTTGTCGTGCATATTTCGTTGTAAAGTTGCTAGCTAGCTAGTCTGGAGCTCTCTCGCCACTGCTGGGATGTTTATTCAAAAGACTTACGCCAATATAATTTATGGACTCATGGTCACAGTCTGCAAGCTGCGACTAAAGCTAGCCGGTAGCTATAGGAGGAGCCTTGCTTGCTCTTGTTCGGAAACAAATTTAACTCTTCAATTAAACAAGCATAACTAACAGCACTCACTGATTTGGATTAATCGCGAGTCGCGTAACTCTGCCGGGATTACATGCTTCGCGGATGAAAAATGGTCGTGTCTCCTTCGTCCGCATGGAGATTCTCTGGGATTACTGTCACGAACGTGTATTGCATTTATGAGTTTTAAGTATATATATATTTATACGTATAGCTTTTATTACGTTGGTTTTCTATCTATGCATGGTATGCAATAATAACCGACCATTTCCGTGATAAGGACTCAACGTGCGCGGGTTTTATTGCGAGCTTGTTGCTTTAATATTTTAATATTGGACATGTTTGATTACCCACTGGTCTCGTTTACTACTACGCTATAGATGGTTCCTTCGATAGTTTAAGAGACCATGACGCTCCTTTGTTTTTATTTTGATATTATTTTTATGACCAGTCGTTTTCCCAGCAAGAAAAATTAATCCTGAGATAGTCTAAATGCAAATATTTTGATTAAAACCCTTGCCAAGGAGATTTGAATATGGGCAAGATGTAAGTCATCAGCATCGAAATGGACATGATCCTGACACAGGTGAAGATGACCGCTCAAGATTTACATTTTTATAAGATTTCAAGCATGCCGCACTTGCCGAACGGAAATCTCTGGAGATGATCTCCAATAGCTGATAACCAGCTCTCGCTCTCTTTCGTTTTTATAAATATTCGAAGGAACGATGGGAAATTGAATCCCATCGTTGCTCGTCGTCGTTCCCACAAACAAATCCTTCTCTTAGCTTTCTTCCAGAAATGCTGCTTCTCCATAAACTCCGCTCATAATTTCTAGAGCTGTAAGACCTAACCTACCAGTCTTGTTTGCTTTTTATGAAAGGTCTATGATGTCGGCGTCCATGCTGATCCCATTTTATTAGATCACAACCGGAAGATGGAAGATTTCGCCATGCAAAGCCCGAGCATGCAAGTCGAAGAGTTAGGTGGATGTCGGGTAGTATTCCTACTGGGAATTACGGAATGGCAATGCCGCCGCACTGTCTCTTCTCATTCTGCCGCCCCCTGCGATACTTAGATACTACTCGTGTTCGTGTTGTAGTATTATCTTTTTGCAACGAACAAGCACACATTCTACTATACTCTGCGGCGGTAGTACGTTTATCCTTCTGTGTAGAGACGCAACAGTCGTCGTCGGTTGCTCGAGCATATTGAAGACGTAAGAGAGTCAACTCGATGCTTTTGGGATTCCGGGATTCGATAGATGATGATACGGTCGCGCTTTTAGTGCTAGGGCAAGGCACGTTACTGCTGATGCAAAGCGAAACTGCCTTCGGCATTGATGCGGATGCACCGAGATGCAACTCGACAAAGACTATAAATAGAAAATGGTCTTGTCTATGACTCTTCGAATGTCGTGGTTATGTCAATGTTAAAACCCTCGATGGTTTTATCTTCCATAAACACTACTTTTCTCCGACTTTAAATGCGAACTTTTTCTTTTCAGACATTGTAAATGTAAACTAGTGCAGCAGCCATTTATTAAAATTGCATAGCATTCATGTGTTTATATGTTTATTGATGTTTAGTCAAGTGGTGCTTATAAATAGCATTATTATTATTAATACAAATTTAATCAGGCAATTCATATTCGCTTATTGTGGAATGTACCCAGGAGGATTCAATTACTACTTAGCCAAGCCATCAACGGCTAGCTAGCTCAAGTTACCATCGCTTCGACTGGGCTGGCGCGCGATAACAACTACTCTGAGATTATAAATTAATTAACGTTATTATTAATTAACGCCGACGCGCGATAAACCGGCATGCAGGGAGCACTCGGCGACGCTTATTATTATTGTTGGACACATACCGTATGCCGCCACATGGCTGCTGCATTGTTCGCTACTGTTAAGTCACTCCATAAGCCAAGCCAGTAGCTAGCTACACATATGCTTCATTCAATTCCATGTGTATTTCAACCTGTAATCATCTGGTTTTGGTATTAAGTTGTGTGCTAGGTAAATTACGAATGGTTTTGATGATTCGTAATCTCTTAAAAGTACATCACTTGCAGTTTTTAATTAATTTATGAATTATTAATCATTCAGAGGAATTGAAACTGCTAGAACTACTAGTAGGTGGATTGCTTTTTGAAAATTTGTATGGTGAAACTGAACAGTGTCCAAATCTATTTGGTCATCATCTGCTTTGAGGATTGGTTTTTGTGGGATTCCTGACAGTTGATTTGAAATTTCATTCGTTTTGAATTCACCCGTTTGTGATTAAGGATTCTGTGTTAATATTTTCCATGCTACGATAAATTGCATTTTACTATATCATGGCTATACATGGGCGGCCATCTTGTTATTAAAAGATGAAGAATTTAATAATCCATTGTTAGTTATTTCCTGAATTAATAGGGAGAATTTTAATATAAATATTCCAAAATGCAATGCATTCAGGTTGTTTGTTTACTTTAATTCTTGATTCTTCTTGCTTTTGGATTCTTCCGTTGCGCTGTGCACTGAAGAGTTAGTAGTGAGCGTGCGGGCAAACTGTTTTCACGCGTTATTTATTAATTGTTTAATTAAATGTTCAACGTGGAATTATCATTATTAATAAGAAAACACCTTGCATTAATGAACAATTATATAATACGATGTCATAAAGCTTAGTTCAATTTGTGCTAGTTTAATAATAAGTGTACCGGGACAATAACATCTTCGTTTGTTGATGTAAACAAACGCCATGGAATTGATCACAAATTTCGCCGCAATTAAAAGGTAAAATTTTTTATATTCATTTAACTAAAAACAAATGAATGTAGTCATAAAAAATTTACAACTATCAACTTTTTATTTGACTGCAAAAAATACCATTTCACCATAGTTAGAATAATTGCTACAATTACAAAAAACAAGGAAAAGTTTACTATACATTAATACGTGAATCATTCTGTTTTCCATTTTTTGTTGATTCATTAATGAACGAGTAACTATCTAACAAACTGGCTCACTCATTAATCATAAACTAGTTACAAACAGCGTTTTGTAAAGATGACTTACTTAATAGACG
>JASKGN010008530.1:0-14997 GCA_030556245.1 Falagria sp. GC000072 | reverse complement strand
AGGTATTTAATTTTTTATAAAATTTAAAGTTTTCTTTATTTATAAAATCCAAATTTGTTTTTATTGTTTAAAAATAAATTAATCTCATGTATTTTAATTGAATTGACAACAAATAAAAACTGAATATCTGCGTTTATTGTTTTCAACCACACGTTTACATTTATTCACATAATTCATCTATTTATACCAGCATCATATATTAATGTATAGAACGAGCATAATAAAAGAATATTCTTTAAACAGATACTATAAACAATCTTCAATAGAATATAACAATACAATAGCAAATATTAATAGGATTTGTTTTAAACTTAAGTAATTAATCATATAGATATAAACTTTATTGTAGATTGAGCACAAGAATTGAACAAATTTATGTATTCATGGTAATAATCGAATCGATTCATTGTAAATCATCACATGTCATGATTCCTTATGAATTGCAAGATTAGTATATTGCTGCTTGCTTCATTAATTGAAATTGAATATTTCTAAAATCAAATATGTAATCTAAACTATGTTTTAATTTTGCAATTGATAATATAAAATGTACAAACAATTTGAGCTAGTTAACTTTAAAAAAAATATGTAAAGATGATATAATAAGTTGTTACATAATTTTATCTCAGGATATAATTGTAACGAAGCAATATGTTATCATTGAGAAGCTCTTCGAGGTCAATTTTTGGGGAGAACATTATAATATCTTCCTAGCATTAGATAGTTTTTCATCATCGTAAATATTCTAAAGTTTCGGCTACACATCTTTTTCATTTTCTGCAATTTTCTAATATTTTATAATGTTATTCTATAGATAGTTTCATGTTATGTATGTTATGTAAAAGAGTGGACAATTTGTTAAGTTATCCTTGTTTTAGCATTATGATTTATGCTTGTTTAATTACTCCATTTTTATCTTGTATGTTTTTTGTTAAATAAGATTCAGTTTCATTAAGTTTCATAAGTAAATGAATGAAGTTAGCAAACATCAGCAAAGTATGAAGCAAATTACAAAATTTTTAATTTAAATAAAGCCATAATTTTACTTAATGAATATATGAACATCATGAATATTATTTATCAGTACGTTTTATTCTCATTTATTTTATCGTTTGGATTTTAATCTTGCTGGTTTATTAAGTTGTTGTCCTAAATTAGGTAATTCGACTTTTTGTTTGCGGATGCTAATTAACTACCACACTCGCTCATTACGATTCATACATTTTGCAAAGATAATTTTGCAAATATTGATTATTCATCGGATTGTGTAGTTGTAAAGTAGTATATAGTATTAAGTCAAGTAGTGAAGAAGTATTTTTATTTGTTGTTCTGTCTTGAATTATTAATTTTAATAAATTGAAAAGTAATTTAAACTTGTAAAATTCTTCTGGATTGTTTTCATGTGCGTATTTCAGTTTTGTACATAAAATAAAATTAGTTACTGCTTGTTTGTTTATTTGGTAGAGATTTAAAAAAAGTTTGACTTTTGTTAAAAATTGAAAGAAACAAAACAACAAACTATGTACTTAACTATTGCTGTTGTTATTTCCTCTTGTACAATATGTACATACATTGTGCAAACGAAAAACTGCCCATTGAACAAACAATTAAGTTTTAAAATTTGATTACAATTTCAAATTTAGTTGTTAGTTAAAGTTGGCTGTTTTTTGTAAGTAATAATTTTTCAATAATATTATTAAAAGTCGTATTAAATGCTATTGTTTGTTATTCAATACTTATTTAATGTCATATTTGGTTTTAAAATCAGTTGTTTTATTAATATTTTTATCATTTACCAATAATAAAAATTACTAAATGTCAGTGGACACCATCATTTCTTTGGTTTTATTAATTAATAACAAAGAAAAATAATATGAGCTTATAGTCATAGTAATATTTTAGGTATGGTATATAGAAATGTTCATAATTTGCTTTTAGTAGTATTTTTAGTACATAGTTAATGAAAAATTCGAAGTTCTTTCACTTTTTCTTGAGTTTATATCATAATATTATTCATTTCTTATTAAATATTATATATTAAAAATGGTACATGATATAAAATGCGGGAGAAATGTACATTTCATGGTTGTTATATATTCTTGGCAAATTGCAATTATTAAAAAACATGTTCCTTCCACTTTCTTTGCGGCAATAATTAAAATTATTTAATACGACGAGTTAAAATGTGTGTATCGACTTTACATTGTGTGCAAATTTAATTTAATTTATTTATGTATATTATGTATATAAATTTATACATTTGTTCAGTTTCAGTTATAGTTCAATTTTTAATCTCTAATCGAATTTCTGTGTTATATTACAATCAGTAGTGTAATCTTTATTACTTGTGATTTTATTTTATTCGTTTTTCGTTTATTTTAAAATCATTTAACATTTATGCATTTAAATATTAAATGGCGAATTATCTACAATTGTGTACAAACGAATGATTCGGCATGTTATTATAATTATGTCGACGATTATAATATTATTACACGATATTTATAATTATGGAGTCTTTTTATATTTGACTTTTATGAATTGTTTTATTAAAAAATGATTTCCGACGAATGTAAGAAAGTGAAAATTCGAGTTATTATCATTTATAATATTAAGAGATCAATATCCGCGATTATTATTATTATAGTTCTGTATTTTATAAATAACTAGAATAGATAAGATATTTTTTTACTATAATTAGCTACTTTACTCGTTGGACTAAATATTTCATGTGTTATCTTTAAAAATTGTCATTTTAAATTGATTAGTTTTAATTGTTCAATTGTTCGTTTCGTTTCATCTTGTTGTTTATATTATTAATATTTATAAAAATGTGCGTGGAACATTTAAATTGCAAACAGAAAAAGATGACATTGTTTTGTACAAAAATTAAAATTTACATATAAACACGAAGTTATATTACATAATTTGAGTTATGAATATATAAAAAACTGTTCATAGGTATTCTTTATCTTTGTTAATGATTTTAGTTATTTTTAATAAATCTCCATTTATTTAGTTAATTATTTATTAATTTATCTATGTTACTATGTAATAATTAATGGGCGATTGCATTTTTACACCGTGTTTTGTTCATGTTTAATTTCTTTATATTAGTATTGTATTATTATTATTATTATGTTGGTTTCATTTATTGATAGGAAGACGACGACCCTTTTTGTTATGTTGCTCTAATACTTTCTTGATTGATGTTAAAATGTATGTATGCCTCATCTTTATGTATAAATGTTAAGTTCGTTTTTAGTTTCGTTATTAATTAATAAATGTATACAATAATATATTAATAATTTGTTATAGGTATAATATTATGTTACATTACTTATAATATATTTAAATATTAATAGTTTATTATTTAATCTTTATACACATTATAGTTTATTTCTCATTTCTCTTTATTTCACGTAACAAAAATATCTGTGAGCAATTATGGTGTATCTTGTATAATATGTATATTTAAATCCGCCATCTTAGAGTATGTCCGCCATCTTGTAATATAATAAGAGCATCCAAAATCAACAATTTGCCAAGAATATTTAAGTGAGATGAAATGCAGTCGCTCTCTCCCGAAGGGTATTCATTTTAAGTTAATTTTATATTAATTTTTAAGTTTTTATTTGCGAGATGACCAGATTGCGATGCAGCCTGAGCAATAAATATAGTACAATGCTTAATAAAAACACACAATATGTATGTAGTGCATTGTTTTAAGTTTGTTTTCACAATTATGTCAATAGACAAAGTGGTTGTCTATAAACAAATTCAACAACGGGGTATTACCACATCGCAATCTGTCCATCTCATCTTTTAATATAATTTTTTTATAATTTTGTTTTCATTTCATTTTCTCCCGTATAAAATATTTGGCGTGTAAGACGCTTTCACATATTTTAATGCAATTTGTTACTTATTCGCAGTGTTTTTCTCAATTTATACAATTTGTTTGTTTAATATACTATATGTTTGTTTGCTTTATAGTTTATATGTTACAATTTTAATTTCCCTAGATAAGTTCATCCGTTTGTGGTTTTTATTTGCATTTATATAATTATTTATTATTAATTTACGTAACAAATATGAAATATGACTGTCTTCAAAGTTCTTGAACGAACATCGTTTTGTTCTTTCTTTTAAATATGTATCCGTATTAGATTAATTAATCAACCTGTAATCATTTACTTTAAATATAAACTTTTAATCTCGATTTGTTTAAAATGTACATTACCGCGTAATCGATTCATTAAATATCTATATTATTTATTTATCCTTAATAATTAGTATTATTATTAAATAATAAATATTCTAGTAACTGATACATAATTATAATTATCATAATTATAATCAATGTTTTCATCATACGAGTATTATAACTTGTTGCGAAGTTCATCACAATATTATTCTCCTCTTCAATAATAATTTTGCCATCAGTTTGTTATTATTAATTTGGTGGACGACACCTTTATGCTTATTTTAATTCATTTCAATTTGTTTGTTTCGTTTGAGATTTTGTATTAATGGGCGAACAAAAGGCAGACACGTGTGCACCTCAAACAGAGTATACTTTACTTTTACCCTAATAATTTGTTTTGTTATATACTTGATAATATATAATGTTATTATGCATACCTTGTTTGATCTCTTGTTATTCTCTCATCAAGGTATTTTAACTTATTTTTAGTTACTAAATTTTGAGTGTGTATTACATTATGAATATGGTGTATAACTGTACGAATATGAATTACATCCTTTGTTTTAGTTGTGTACCCTTACATTCTCCGACAGCCATTTTGTTTGACTAGACGCCATCTTGTTGTTTCATTCTCTCGCGTTTTTAAGTTAATAATTCTTAATTCTACATAGTAAACTTGGTAATATGCAATGAGCAAACATGTATGTTTGTTTGTTCTTCCATGTTAACTTTGTTGATTTTTCTGCAATGCTGCAGACTTTTTTACGTATTGGCATAAATCTCATGGAGTAAACAAAATGCAAAACATTTTTGGAATACATTAGTCAATAGTGAATATTTAATAATTAAACGTTGGTTTTGCAATACGATACATTCCATTACTCATTTTTTGTGGTAAAACGTTAAATGCGAACGTTAATAATATTCGAGCAATCTTTGCCGTTCTTTACCTTTGTTGAAGTCGCTAAAAGCTTGCGGTTTGTGAGTGTAGCCGAGGTGAGACGACCAGCTGAAGTTTCCGCTAAGGATTTTGAGCATTCTGATAAATTTAGCGACAACATGTGAGCATGTGCCTGCCTTTTATGTAGATGTTAAAGTTGTCCTTGTTGAACCAGCTCTTGAACAATATCTCATGATGCTGATGAGCGTTGTGCCAACACGATACGCTGCTTTGTGTATCACAGTAAACGTTCATTATATATATAGTTAATATATAATAATAGTCTATCTATAGCGGTAATTATCATATTTCTTCCTCTTATACGTTATTACTATATAATAGTATTGAAAGTGCAGATGCGGCGGCGCGATAACTGACAAGTAGCCACCGACTTGTTTCTGTGTGAGTGTGTGTATGTGCGAGTGGCGGCGGTTTGCGAAAACCAGCCAGCCGTCCATCTACTACTGGACGATGATGTGAGGTGCCGATAGTAAAACGGCGACGGTGGCAATGATGGTGAACAGCGTGAATATGATGAGGCAGAAGCGGTCCACCACCATGGCAGCAAACTTCCAGTCGCTTATCACTTCGGCCTCCTCGTCGGCTTTCTTCATCCGATTCGTGATGAACTGGAGCTCGCGCAGAATGTGCTGGAGATCGCGTTGCGTGCCCGACGACGGCATCGCGGCCTCCTCGATGGTGGTCGGGTGTCGCATAAAACCGCCACCCAGACTTGTCGTCATCGAGGCGTTGTTCCCACCGCCGGACACGTTGCGGAAATCATCGTCGATATCCAGCACGTTCGCCAGCAGGCTCTTCGAGGAGCGTTCTTTTAATTCCAATTCTTTCATTCGGCTGTTCATCAAAATCGTTTTGCGCGTGATTTTCTTGCCAGGTCGACTCATACCTAACATCCATGGCAGCCATTGCAGGAACACTGTTTTGATCTGGAAATTTCGACGGAATTAAAAATTGATCATTGATTGTTGACGAAGAGAGCAGAAGCTAATTTTCTGGATGAATGGCTAAAGAGCAAACAGAACTTTGTCGAAGATACATACATAATAAGTGTGTATAATAAGGTAAAGGACAAAAAAGGTCGCGTGAATTATGCACTCGTCAATAAACACATAAAAGGAGCTGGAGCTAGAAGTACCCATCAGGTTAGCTAATAAAGTCTGAACAAGGATTGGCAGCCTTGGCTCCCAAAGTTAATTTGACTAGAATTAATGCGTTGAAAAGAAAATCACTCACCCATTGCGGCATCTCGTGAATGTCCGCTGTTCGATGGTGGTAGTTGAGTACGACGACAGTCAGCACCACTGACGATGCTACCATGAACATAATGCAGTTGAAGTAAGTGCCTGTAACATTGCATCCCCATTACTCCTGTTGTCCTTATGTCCTTCCACCTTGAAAAACACTCACGACACACTCACAGACGCTAGCAATTAACTAACATTCCAAGAGTCATGTAACTGCTACTAAGTTAGGACAGAATTTATTGTCATCAGTGTATGTACATACAAGATGAGGATAAAGTTGTCCATTGTGCAAAACAATTGTCTAGGTATTAAACTATGCTGATGCTACTACTACGTTTATATATGAAGCAGTAAAATCCGTTCATCCACATCTAACACACATTCACACATATGATATGCATTTAAACTTATGCATAGAGTACACACATTTCAGACATAGAATTTTCCAACACATACACTTTCAGACGCATTCATTCGCTTCAAATCAGCGTAAACTAAAATTATGTGAAAGAAGGACGAGTCTGTAACGACATGGCAAACTGAATTCATGGTTTACTTGCATAATTCAACTCTACATAATTCAAATATTGCGCATAGCGTCACAACGAGCTGGCTTTCCATTCCAACCAGAGGAGAGCCCTTTTTATAACCACACAAACTTTGGTGGAAATTCAAATTTTTGCCATGTCCTTTATTGACATATCCCACTCGAAAATATTAAAACGAAAATTTAAGCAGAAGCAGAAATTGTAGTGAAATATGAAATTAAAGTTGAAATCGTATCCTCCTCATAACAACACTACAGAAGCATATCATTTTTTTGATTTTGGGCCGAGGTAAATTAATTATCAGACAGAAATGTAACCAGTGATATAGAAGCCTGAAGCAATCAGAGAGCAAGCAATTGTGTATGTGCACTTTTACAAATCTGTCGATTTAGATTAAAATTATTACTTAGCAACTTTGTGACTTGTTTAAAAGTCAGTTCAAACATTCAAAACAATCTTCATGTTCAGTAATTAGTAAGTTAAAATTCGTAAATTCAAATTAACGATGTTAAATACAAAAAGTTTTGCTTTGGTATTTATGTGCAGGTTCGTTTTAAATTTACTATTATGACTAGGTATGCATTTTATGGCTACGTTCATTAATTTTAACTGTGCAAAAATTTATATAGCAGCAAAGTTTAGCAATAATACTTATTTATTAAGTATGCAAAAATGTTTTATTATTTTGGTTTGAATATAAGGTACGGAACGGATAAGAAATTTTTTTTTGTTTTCTTTTTTTTGTGTCGTCTACTAAAGATTTTGAATTTGGAATTTATAAAAGTTGTGTTGTAAAATACAGAGTTGTTTATTATTGATATTTTAGTTGTTTTGGTCACATGATTTATAAACTATAATGAATACTCTATATTTTAATTTAATTTAAAAAAATAAATATATGTATTTACATGTATAAACATGAATTAATTTAACATCAAAGTTAATTAAAAACTAACTAATTTGTCATCACACTATTTTATTGGTGCGTAATTATTTATGGAGTATTTTTAATGATTCTATTAAAAGTACAATAATATTTTAACGACAAAAAACATCAAACAGAAAAATTCAACATGCTTTTTAAAATTTTATTTAAATCATGCGTTTTGTTTCAGTTCAGTTTTTTTGTTATAATTTGATTTTGTTACTCGCAATTTTGTTATGTTAAGTAATTCTTTTTAAATATTTTTTGAAATTAAAACCTTAAGTGGACGACATTGACAGACAGAGCAAAGTTTGAGATGTAGAAGAAAGTCTAAGTTGTAAAATAAAAACTTTTGAAGTTTCAGTAGTTCAGATTAGGTTGAAAAGTTGTAACCTACTATATAATTATAAAAATTAGTATCGAGTGATTAGTATAATTTTATGAGGAGGTAACGAGTATTATTTTTTAAAATGATTTATAAAAAACATCAAAAAGACAGACACATTAATATGATTATGAAAACAAAAAATTGTGTAGTTTATTCCATTGAAATATATAATATAAATGAATAACCGAAATTAAATTTGAACTGACACGAATATCAGTCATGCGCAGTATAATAAAATATTTTAATAGTTACTGCGCATGATCAAATGTCGTGCGTGTTTTGGCTATTCATTTATATTATATAAATCAATAGTTTACAGTAGTGTAGAAGTGAAACTTCTCAAAGTAAATTACATATTCAACGTTTAAAAATTGAAATAACAAAAAAAGTTTCACTTCAAAATTTAATTAAAGAAATTAAACATAAAAAAAGTAAAAAGTTGTACTGGAAGAGAGCCTTGATACTTGGAGCTGCATGAACTTTTTTTGACGAGTTGAATTGTTTGAATTACCTGATTGTTGTACAAAAGTCATAATTAATAGCACAAGAATCAGGTCGAAATAATTGATTGTATCGAAGATTCAGACAGACTGGAAATAATAACTGCAGGAGGAAATCATGGAAAATATAATAATTAATAATGATTTTTAAAACTTTGTTAAGCTGCTTAAACTACATATTTTGTTTTAATTGTTCATTAATTAGATTAACACTATATCTGTTTAATTCATTTAAAATTAATATTAGAAATAATTAAGTAAATTTTATATCACCTCAGGTCCAATATTACTAATTGAAGCGGTTCAAGTGAGAAGTTTTTGACCATCCACTAGTACAGGATTCGTTTCTTGGTCAACTTCAAAAAATATAATTGAAGTTGACCAAGAAACGAAGAAAATAGATAAAGAAGCAAAATAAAATTTGAGAGTTTTAGATTAAAACTCTCTTTGTGTTTCAGTTTAAGTTTAAGTAATGTTTTAGTGCCAGTGTAGAAATGTGATATTTGTGTATTTTTGCAACAAAAATTAAAATTGTGAAGAGTTATAGACCCAGTCTAATAATTAGTCAGACTGTGTCAAAGTCAGATAAGATCCTTCTAAAAGATATTATTGCATTTTATAATATATTATATCAAGTAATATAGCCAACTTATATTTAAGTTTGATTAGTTTATCTTATTTATAATAAGTGATAGATATTGTGACAGAGGTGACAGCATTCTGAATCTAACCTATCAAGGGTACGGCTTCAGAAGTCTTCGTTATCACATTTGCCACCAGCAGCGAAAATACTGTCTGCGATAGGAGGATTGTGACACCTGCAACACAGATATTGCAGTGACCTGCTTAAATTTATTCTAAACTTAAACGTTTTTCAAATTTCATTTTCTTTGCTAAAAATTTAATAATCACGAATAAATATTTTATTTAAAATTTAAGATTTTAAGATGCACCAAGTATCTCGCTCCTTCCATATCATAAATTCATGTCACTCGGAAAAATAAAAAAAAAGTAGAAAAGTTTATGATCGAAATGTTTTCCTATCAGGTAGAGATGTTTCCATAATAAAAACAGCACAAATGTATGATAAGTAAGTATCACATTTACATAGAAAGTAAAATGACATAATGTTCCATCTTTGATCATGATGCGCTCATATTAGAAAAAGAAGAAACACAAAAATATAAAATATAAACGGATGTGAAGAACGACAAGGGCGTAAAGCCAAAGCCGAAAAACCCACGAATGCAAATAAAAACGTAAAGCGTAAAAAAATGTACTGGATCCTCATATAAAACATCAAAAAGCACATAACTTAACTCGTAGATAGGTATATAAAAGAGACAGAAGTTAGATTATAATATGATGATAAAATATAACCTAAGAGAAGTCTTTTAAAGGGTTGAACACAAATGAAATTAAATTTTGAAATTGACCTGAATAATATAATAATATGTTTATGAAAAATGCGTAAGTTGTAGATAGATAGATAAAGTTATTAATAAATTTCGAAATGACATTGAAATAACATTCAACATTTAATTAATTAAAAACGAATGAATCCCAAAAAAGAATAAGAAAATGGAAAACGATAATAGCGTTGAGCACACAGGCAGGTCAAAGAGACAAAGAATATACAATGTGTTTGAATAGGTGTGTACCTAACAGAGGAATGGCGTCAGATACTTGGGGCAAGGTTTCTGCCACGAGGTTCAGGAACACAGTCAACGAGAGCAAGATGGTCACTCCTGCAACAGAACACAGGTTGAGTTTCGGACGATCAGGGCTGATGTGCTAAATTTGCAAAATAATCCATAGTTCCATTATTTGTGCAGAAAGTGTGGAGAAACTCAAGTCTAGACACAATCTCCAGACATTTCTATAGTTAGAGTTATTGTTATTTGGCTGTGAGTGGTTTGAGGGTAGGTGCGACTTAAGTTAATTTCGTTTGGGTTTTTTCAAAGGTGAAATTGTATAATGTCCTTTTTTTAGAAATAATACCAGTCCGACCCTGACTAATAGTTTTCATAAAACTTTTGGAATAGGATAAATGGTTCGAGTTTCGAGTTAGTAGGTTGACATGGCATATATGTGAAATGCTAGATTATTGAAGTCGAACATGGCGTCAGTTTCAGTGCAGTGACTCATGAAGTGAATTTTCGCAGAGACGCCATCCACACTCGTTTGGTTTTGCTGGCTTTCCCACTTCTGATAAATGTAGCTAAAGCTGAAGCTCTTGGAATGCTTTGTTTATGGATGTCTTAAACATATCATCCTAAACTTGAATAATTCCATGTTGAACAAAAGCTCAAATTGTTAATACTTTGGAATCAAAATAAAGCAAGGAATTTATATTTAGTTGGTTTTGTTTAAGTGGATGATAATAATGCTGAAGTAAACAAATTGTTTGTTTGGCTCTGCCTGCCCGCCGTTCTCTCTCATTTGTAGAGTGACATGTGTAAAATACACCCTTCTAACCTATAACTCATGGTAATTTACCACACGAACAACCGGAAACAAATGTGACCATTTTGACCACTGCAAAATGGTTGTTTGTGTATTATACTCTCGGTGGCACAAATTTTTCATGTGGAGAACAAATAACAAAGGAAAACCTAAGTTAAATAGACCCATATTATCTGGAGTGAATTACAAATGTAATGAATGAGTCATGAGTCGGCCATCTTGTTGTTAATTGTAATATGTTTGAAGGGCATCGTACTAAAAAATTATTCAATCACTATATAGCAATTACTTACACAATGAAAACGTGATCAATGGCAAAAAATATGATGTACAAAGAAAAATAAAAAATTGGCATCAGGCAAAGGCAGGCAGGTCATGGGTTACAGGCTTCTTATGCTCTAAAAAAACGTGTTGATCATATCATATTCATAATTAGCTTAGTACCAACCAATTAATAATGGTTACATAACCATATATTCCCAATTCCTCAAAAAATCATCACAGAACAAGTAACGAGCTCAGAAATATTTACGAATATTTAGAATACTATACTTTAAGGTCAACAAAGGAGATGTTTGTAGGGTCACACAGAGGTAAAAAACTTTTGAAAGACAGGAAAATATATGATCTCTATATAGGTCATATCTGAACAAGTAAGTCTAGAGGAGGAAACTAAAAATGACGTTGACAACATCTGGGATAAAATTGTACTAATACGACGCTGTTTACGACACATTGAACATCATGTCATATGGATATCTATATATATGATCTCTCATCGCCGTTGAATAAGTTCATACCTATCAACGGAACTGCATCGGACGTGGTTGGTATCTTTTCCGCTACTAAGTTGAGAAATACAGTCAATGAAAGAAGTATGGTGACACCTGAAAGACAAAGATGGGCATTTTCATCATCAAGATCACATTTTTTATTGCGAAAGAGTTTGGATGGAGAGTTGTATTGCTTTATGTATTTATATGATCTTGGTAATCGTCGCCGCCATCTTGTCGTTCTTAAGTTAGAGTTACCTTTAAAAGTTATGTTAGTTTCGTACCTAAATAGTAAATTTTGTTTAATTTAAAAGAAAAAAAAGAAAAACAGAAAGAAAAAAAATTGGTTGTAGACATATACCTAGTGTTAGCTTCTCTCCTGAATCTGGTGGTAGTGTGAATCCCAATAACGCCATGGAAGAAATAAGCACACAAGGAACTATCAGATTGAAGAAGTAGTAAAGTGTCCGTCGTCGGATTTGAATGGTGAAGGTGACATCGACGTACGGCTCCGGACAGCATTGATAGACGATGGTGTTCTTCTTACCAGGCATTCCTGTAAAACATCAGCACACGTGTCCTTGATGAAAAGATCTTCAATTGAAACACCTGCCATGACACCGAACACTATTCTATAAGATTTTCAATGTTTAAATAGATATGATTAGTCATATTTATTAATTAAGACAATTGTTAGTTATCAATACGCATCACACGTACTTTCAATAGCCGAGTTTAGTTCGTTTAGATTCATTTAGAAACATCTTGGATTTAATTTTTGGCAATTTTTGAATCCGACGCAAACAAACGAATAGAAACACCCGCGACATACATCCATTGAACACACGGAGCGATGCTGCGTGGGTTCGATATCAATATGCGAAGATGAATCTATGCATTCATAGACGTCAGATTATAAGCAACATTAAGCTGCTGGCGTGAAAAGACACACACAGCGCCCACTCACCTATGAGGTACCATTCGCCGTTCGTTATAAAGTCGGACAGATCGCCGCCGTCCTCAGAGTTCAACACCAGGTCCAGCTGCAGAAAACTAGTCATGTAATTCTCTCCGAGGCAAAAAAGCTCGCGGAGCCTAGGTGACACACTAGGAAGAGACAGCGTGCGTGTGTTTAACATCTGACACGGACGCGCAGAACATGCACCACATTATTTCGGATCGGTCCGAAGGCAGCTTATATGTGAGTTTGTTGCGACTCTAATTCTTTTGCAATGATTACAACTCGTGTTTATGCTTCGTGGATGCTTTGACTTTTTCAAATTTGCTGCGGATGCTTTTGATACGACACACACTGCGAGGCATCATGCAAGAAAGCTTCAATTGAAAATTTTGATTTTGTGTCGTTTGCATCACTTAATAAGTAATTTTGACTATTTTTTGTTCGGTGTATGGAAACCCCTATTTTTAAGTGACACATTTCATGCAACTTAAGCATTATTTCCTCTTGGTGGAAATAACAATTTATATCATGGCAGGTTTGTTGAAACTTCCAAAGTTTTATTTAATACGAGTACGTACCTCTTTTTATCAAATGCAAAATGCAATTTCCAGGGACAAATTACAAAATTAACAGTTTCCTAATTTGGTTTAAGGTAACCTCAAGCTAAATATAACCACAACAGTTTTTTATCAATGTCGCAGGTTCACATTCATCAAGGGTGTTGCAATATAGATGAAGACCCTTTTCTCTGAGTAAGATATACAACTGCTATTAATCAAGTCCGACAATGTTCCAAATAAAAAAACAACTCGCACAAAATTGCCACAGATTAATTATGATCTTAATTTACTCAAATCTAATTTAAAATTTATAAAAAGTTTTCTAGGCAATGAGGTTATAATTTAATAAAGCTCGGCTAATTTCACAAAGTTGGACGAGGCCCGATTTTTACTCTCCACTCTCGACCAGACCAAGTAAAGAAATTTTCCACACCCTCGTCACTCGCTCAACTTCATGAAATCAACCGAGGGTGTGGAAAACAGTAATCTACCCAAAACCTATCAAAATGAAAGACATATCAAATCAAAAATAACCTAAAAATAAATTTGACAATTTTCAATGTTTACTGAACAGAAATATCATCATTTCCGTGACGAACTATCAATGCAATTGAATTTACACCTGGTTACACATGAAAATGACATAACTCGAAATTCTTCCTCCTCTCAATGGCTGTACAAATATGTATCTAGTACACATTTGCTTTCGGCATATATATATATCACGGTAAATCCATATCAAAGCACTTTAACCCTTTAGCAATGACTACTAGATGACAAACCTAACCAAGTGCGTTTTAACTCCCTGCTTGTGCATACAAATTACAAACTGGCGATTTTGACCGATGCCACTTGCATATTAACATCGCCATTTGTATTAATAATGTTTAGTCTGCATTCTAGTATAAAACAAAAGCTTTCTTAACCTCCAATAAGTAAGATTTACGACACCCAATCAGAAATCGATCTAGCCTAAAGGGTAATTTACACACAGACCACAACAATTCTAAAATTGATATAATCCTGACAAATTTTTTGCACGCACATCCCTGCCAGAAGCATAATCATGGCAGATCCCACTGCTACCAAAATGGCGGCAGCGTTAGTTCAACAAGCAACCACTTTAAGTCAATAGCAGTGAGATCGCCTACACGTTGCTCCATGCAAAATAGCAAATCTATAGCGATACAGTCACATGGTTCCCACAAGACTTTGTCGAGGCATACTCGTATTCCATTGACATTGAAAAATCAAAGACATAACGTAATAAATGATGAATAAATTTTGATGATTCGTGAAATTATCTAACACCATGTAAATACATAAAGATTTGAATCTGTTAACGCGGTGTGTCGTATCATTTATGTTATAGTTCTGTATGGCAAACATTACAAACTTTAGCGTGCTCGCTGTAAAAGCTGAACAATTAAGTTTCGTGTAATCATATTAAGACAGTGTAAGCTA
>JASKGN010008526.1:0-11760 GCA_030556245.1 Falagria sp. GC000072 | reverse complement strand
TTTTTTTTAGAGAAATTTGTAATAATTTACTTTTAATATGTCGTATTACATTATAATTCGTGAGTGTAGGCTGGCTGATATTCCAAAGGTGCATGAACTTGTTCGAAATGCATATTTATCTAATGTATTGCCTTCTTTCATTAATGCATTAACACGAGAAGTGAGAAAAATACTATATTCATCCAAATATGTTATAGATATAATCATTCTTATTTATTTCTAGATAACATTACAATTAATGGTGGCTTGTGCCGCAATATTCTTCATATTTCTTGGAGTGCCTTTGAAACTTTGTTTTATTGTTATTCCTCTCGTATTAGTTTTTGTATATCTTATGGTCTACTCTGCATTTTATGTGAAATCTTCTGAATTAATGAGTAAGCAACCATTGCAATGCTGGGTTGCTGAAGCATATCAACCATATTTTACTGATCATCAAAGTAAAAATGCTAGTTACAAAATTATAAATGAAGACTATGTTCGGTTTCAAAATATTGATTTGGGAAATTTATCCAAGAAGGTAAAATTAATATTAAAATAAATATTGCTATCTTAATATTTTATATAGATTATAGGGACAGTTTCTGTATCTGAGTATATAATGTTAGAAGATTCAGCATGGTTATTTCGACTTGCAGTGGATACAAAGTATGATTTTATTACAATTCCTTTTCTAAAAATTAGTTTATACAATTATACTAACTATATTACTTTATCAGGTTCAGACATAAAGGAATTGGACATAAATTGATTGAAACTGTAAAGACATGGTGTCGAGACAAAAATTATGCTCGTTTACTATTAGTTATTTCAGAATGTCAGGAAAGTACCCGTCAAATGTTTGTTTCAACAGGGTATGTAATAGAATAAGTGTGCAGATAAAATAAAATGTCGCTGCTACAGCAATCTCTTATCCCAATTTAGTCAACTTTTTGGAGAATTTGAGAACATTTGTATTGCTACAAGATGATATAGAAATGCCATTTTACTCGAGTGTTATTAAATCTAATAAAATGGCTTGTTTAAAACTTTCACATGTTGCTATCATTGAAAACAATAAATTGAAATATATGAGATTGCAGTGGCAATATTTCAAAGGTTTTGATCCCTTACTTTGACGCTTTGTAAATTAGAAGCTATTTACTCAATAATTATTTGAATACCTTTATGGTAAAATATAATAGTTAATGGAACTTTAACTATTCAATATATGTTGATTAAGAAATTCCTTTGGACAGCACTTCCACATAGAATGTTAACGAAATGTTTGTTTTTTAATCACGTTTACCGTATGAGCCGTTAAAAGTCGAACAAAAATGTATATTAACAAATTTGGAGACAATTTAATAAGGTATAACTTTTATTTGAAACAAAAACTTCCAGATTCTACCATTTGAAAGATACAATCAAGAAGCAATAGGAATAATTTTTGTCTTTTTTACCCTTTAATCTTTATGTTCAACAAAACCTCTAGTCAAAAACTGTTGCATATATCTTTTAGCACTTTTAGCAACTTATTATTAACAACATTTCACAAATTAAAAAAAAGTTTTGTTTTGTTAGATGAAACTAATAAGCTTAAGTTATATATATTATTAAAAGAAATTGGACATTCTACATTTTTTCATGACGATTTTTCATATGAACATTCGTGGGAGACGCTAAAAAAATAACTTGAAGGAAGTAATTCCTGGGTTTCAAATAGAGATATTTTAAAAACCATAAAAAAATAAGAAAATGTATTAGGACAATTTTGTAGAAAATTTATCCAGCTTTTGTTTTCATTTGAAACATTTTTTTCTAGAGGTCATCGTTACAAAGATGTTATCGAAAGACTAAAAAGTTGTCACTTTTGCGCCTTCTCCACGGTTATGCTCACCTCGTAGGACTTGTTTTTAGTATATTTACCTCCTAACATCCATATCAAATCCCTGTCAAAAATTATCGCATATCCCATGCAGTCTATAATGTGTTTATTATCCAGTCAACTTTATTACCATTTCATTCAAGAATTTTATTCTGCTTTCAGATTTAATATGAAACAAATGTATCACAAACAACTATTTGGGAACATATTGACGCTACGAATGTATCAACTAGAATGTGATTTATATTACTACAGACCCAATATGATATAAATTCATCTCCAGACTGAAGATTCATTATAAAAATCATGTTATATTTCCATTTGATATTAGAATCTCTAATATAAATCTCTTGTAATTTGTAATGTTAAATCTTATGTAAAAATTAAAATTCAGTAAAAGATATGAACATTCATGTTTTACTTCTAAAAATTACGTGTTCATATAAACCTTAAGGAGGCGACATATAGGATTCTTGTCCATAGGAGGTTTAGAGGTTGCTATAATTTAATAACTTCCTTATTAAGTTCGTTATTAATGATTTCTTAATAACGTGGTTTTGTTACAAATAATGACAGTTGACATATTTCATAGAATTAATGCATTAATCACTTTTTGTGTTTTCGTCATTTGTTTTCTTCATTATTAAATTCAGTAATAAATCGGATTAATAAAGTTTTTAATAAAATAACGAATGCAGCTAATGTTTCGTTTCACCAATTGAATATGAAGCATTTTAAGAGTTTAAGGTTTGAATAAAATAGCATAATGATTTACCTTTTGAAATTCTTACTTATTTCACAAAATTATTACAACAATGATAAACAATAAGTATTACAATTTATGTATATAAGTTAAACATAATAGAAAAATCAGTCTATAATGATGGTATGATATATTTCCAAATCGAGAATTTAAAAATTACGAATATAAAATGCATAAATTATTAATTAATCTTAATAGTAAACACAAAATTTAATCATGAGCTTTAAAGAAATGATGATAAACATAAAACATCCATTCTGTTTTCCCTAAAAAAAGTAAAACATTGACAAACTTGAAAAAAAACTAAGAACTAAGAAATGAGTTATTATGGACTAGTAAATGACACTCTGTGAAATTATTATATTGAAATTTAGAATAATTTTTATATTTGGTGTAGATGGTTACGCTAAACTTAACAGTTAAAATCATCGGCGGCAGGTTCTTCTTCAGCTTCATATTCTTCATCAGCAGTTGCTTCTTGATATTGTTGATATTCAGATACTAAATCGTTCATATTGGATTCCGCCTCAGTAAATTCCATTTCATCCATACCTTCACCAGTATACCAATGCAAAAATGCTTTACGTCTAAACATAGCAGCAAATTGTTCTGAAATACGTTTAAATAACTCTTGAATTGCTGTAGTATTTCCTATGAAAGTAGAAGACATTTTCAATCCAACGGGTGGTATGTCACAAACGGCAGTTTTAACATTGTTAGGAATCCATTCGACAAAGTAACTGCTATTTTTATTTTGGACAGCAAGCATTTGTTCATCAACTTCCTTCATTGACATTCGACCTCGAAATACGGCTGCAACGGTAAGGTAACGACCATGTCTCGGATCACATGCAGCCATCATATTCTTGGCGTCAAACATTTGTTGAGTTAATTCTGGCACAGTTAAAGCTCGATATTGTTGACTTCCTCGGGATGTCAATGGTGCAAATCCTGGCATAAAGAAGTGAAGACGTGGAAATGGAACCATGTTTACAGCTAATTTTCGTAAATCTGCATTAAGCTGACCAGGAAAACGGAGGCATGTGGTAACGCCCGACATGGTCAGAGATACTAAATGATTTAAATCGCCATAACTTGGATTGGGAACTTTTAATGTGCGGAAACAGATATCATATAAGGCTTCGTTATCAATGCAATACGTTTCATCTGTATTCTCTACTAGTTGATGAACTGAAAGAGTGGCATTATACGGTTCAACAACCGTATCAGAGACCTTAGGACTTGGCATAACAGAATATGTGTTCATAATTCTATCGGGATATTCTTCTCTAATTTTTGAGATCAGTAGAGTGCCCATTCCGGACCCTGTTCCACCCCCCAAAGAATGGGTTAATTGAAATCCTTGCAAACAATCACAATTTTCAGCTTCCTTTCTAACAACATCTAAGACAGCATCAACGAGTTCAGCTCCTTCGGTGTAATGACCTTTCGCCCAATTGTTTCCAGCTCCAGATTGTCCAAAGACGAAATTATCTGGTCTAAACAATCGACCATAGGTACCAGAACGTACAGCATCCATTGTCCCAGGTTCCAAATCCAATAAAATTGCTCTAGGGACATATTTACCTCCGCTATGTTGGGAAGCCACTATAAAAGTATTGTATAATTATTGTTACAAATATAAAGCCATTGGATTATTAACTTAAATGAAATAAATGTTTTATCAGTTCCGTTAATATTAACTACGTTATTTTCTTAGAAATTATTATGGCATAACAAGTTTAATAATTAAAGAATATTATTATTCTCATTAATTGATATATATATATATATACTTTATTTTTAAAAGGCAATTTCGGTAAACCACATAGGATAATGAAATATAATGTAGTTGTATATGGAGTTATTAGTATTTTGATCACAATCTAAACCCTAAAGAATGTAACGTTTATTAGAATAAATATAACAATTTAGTCATGTGTCACTTGATATCAAATTAATTAATTAAAAATTATAATAATTAGTATTTATTCTGTTATGACCTTAAAATATAGTTATATACAGTTTTAATTTTACCTGTGGCTTCATTGTAGTACACATTGATTCGCTCCAGCTGTAAATCACTTTCTCCAATGTAAATACCACTGGGATCAATACCATGTTCTTCGGAAATTACTTCCCAAAACTATAAGTGGAAAACAAAGGTTAAAATTTTTAAAATCTTTTAGACTTTAACAAATTTAATATCAAATCATAAGATTTATAAAATTGAAATAGTAAATAAACCTAAAAGAAAATGCATTAATTACATTGTTGAAGGAAATATGCCTTTACAAGTATAGAGTTAGAAGATCAAATGTAAGACACTACATGTCTGTTTATAAGCCTGGTATGCCCGATTTATTTATATCCAAAGTAAGTAAAGCAAGAATACCGAAACAGAATTATCTTCAGTTGGCTGGAGCGATGTGCATAGTTTGCGCTCGTCTTGTTTCTTTCACATGCCGTGTTAAAAATAATCACGACTTCTTGGAGTAACAGAAGCAACAGTCAAGCCCGAAACGATTTGGCTGCTGAAAATATTTAAAATTACCCCTAAGTAAGTGTTTTTAAAATAGCTGATGTATTTGCTTTATGCTGCCATACCAGCGTATTACTGTAGCTTTGAACTTTAGCTGACTTATAACTGAAAACAGTAGTTTCCGTTTAAGATAAAAAACTATATATAATTCATGAAATAACAGCGTACTTGTTATAGTGTAAAGTATTTATTATAAGCAGTTTAATGTATGTTTGTTATATTCTATACGATATCATTTAACTTTACATACTTGATAATATTTAACATTGGCGTATGTTTATGGAATTTTGTAATATACAATAAATTTAAAACAAATATGACTAATTAATTCCTAGCATTTGTAACTCCAATTTCTATTGGCTTGAGTAATTTTATTATTTTATTAAATTAGTTACGCTTCTGTTTATAAAATAATTTATAATTTGTAGCCTAGATCTATAGATATTATCATTTAATTTATATGAACAAGTCCACATATAATTTTTTTAATGTTTAAAAAGTTTAAATATACAAGAATATAACAAAAAAAAATAGTATCACTTACTTTGGCTCCAACTTGGTTGCCACATTGGCCAGCTTGCAGATGCACGATTTCTCTCATATTTGGAAATTAGCTAAGAATGAAGACTTAAAATTGAAATAATAAAGCCTAACTGATTTGCTATATGTTGTGGATTTGGAACGATGCGAAGAACCGAACTAAAGCTAATACATTAACTTCAGCCTCGAGCAAATGCCTTCGGGTGGGACGAAAAGTGCTTTTCCCCTTCTACAAACGTAAAATATCATGTTACTTAATTTACTCCAATAAAACCTTAAAGCTAAGAGCATACTTACAAGGCGTCCAAATGCAAAGTCATACGAGTCATACCACTACATTAGTTCCTGCAGCTACTGTATTAGCAGAAGCAATAAGACGAAGAAGAACAACACATGACATCCGCACGCAAGTTTTATACGTTTTTGTTACTTTTAGGAGAACTAATTTGGATAAATATAAGTCTAATGTCATATACATTAGTTACTTGCTATTTTATGGTAGAAAGAGTGAAGAATTCATGGGCTGTTCACTCACTCCCTTATCACGAATACATCATTCAACTTGAAGTTATTCACCTCACTTGTTAATTGAGTTCATGTTTAAAATTACTTGAGCAAATTGTATGAAATTTATATCATAAAAAGTCAAAATAATAACTCGAAGTTGTTTTTATGTCTTTCAAAATGGCAGCCGTTTTAACAATAAATAATGATTACACATTTGAATGTATTGTTCATTCCAACCAATGTGACTCATTTAAGTAGAATTTGCCATAACTTACTCAGCGCATACTCGTACAATTGAAACAACACATATTTTTAAATTGATTTTATTAGCGTACATGTCTTATTAATTAATAATTTAATAAATCTTAATTTGTTTAGTTGACTACACTAATCTTTCGTGAGGTGTATTGTTAAAAATATTTGTCTTACAGATATTATCATAACAAATTAATTTTAGGATCTAATTATTTTACTTATTCTTATCTCTACAGGTATGTTTTGCCAAAACGCCAGTATCATTAAACAAGAGAAACTAAGAATGCAGTGAATTTTCTAGGAATTCAAAGTCCAGACTGAAATTCTTTTCAGGTGACATTGCATATGTGCTTTCAAATAATGTTTTCAAACTTAATCTGTTTAATTATTCAATGATTCAAATGAATTTAAACATTAACAAAAACACTGTTTTTTTACTATCACTGAAAATTGTATCAATTTCCAGAAATTTTACATTTAATAAATCTGTTATCTAACTAATATAAGAATACTCGAATTATTTAAATATTACTAAAAGTTATAGTAAAGTATTACTTTATGTATAAGCTATTTCTAAAAAGTTGTGCCAAATTTTCGACGATTATGGAGAACAATTTTTCCTTATAAACCCATATACAAAAATCCGCAGTATTGGATCCAAAGTAATCTTTATTTATAATAAACTTAATAACAGCCATATTACATTATTAGTTCTTATTATATATTAGAAAAAACTACAATATTTGCTCAAAATGTCGTAATCTGCGATAGATTGGCGCAAATGTGTTTTGAGACGGGTGTCGGCAGCGAGTTGGAAAACCCTCAGTGTAAAGGCATTCAGCTTCTGTTGCGCGGCTTCTTGCTTCGCCATAAATAATACCCAATTCTGCATACTCTTTATTTGTAAAGTTTGCCATTTTTAAATTCGAGTTTGGTAATTGCAAAGGTAAATGCAAAGAAACGATAAGAATAACTAAATCAGATGCAACTTAATCAGATTAAAAACAAACGAGAATTGCAGATTTCTATTTGCTATTACGTATCCAAAGAGATATCTTGTCTAGTCAAGGAAAATTGAAATAAATTTTAAATCGAAAATTGACTCTGGAGCCAAAACGGTTTATTTTTCACTAAAGGTGTAAATGCAAAAGTTATACAGTTTGGCACAACCTCTTAGAATCACCCTGTAAATAAAATCACCAAACAATATTGTTTTAATTCAATTCGTTATAGATATTTAAGTTTATAATTCTATAATTAGTGTTGCTATTATAATTATTAGAGCACACGACACGACTTATGAAGAGTGAATTTAATAAATTCGTGTATGTAAAATATATGTAATTAAATTCTATGTGTATTTACTAAGCTATACCTACGTGTATCCCCCACAAGGATTACACTGTGAATGTGTTAGAATTTATTTACTTGCTTTCGCTGATGTTACGACTATTTACCATAAAGCGGCATTTGCTGATGCCTGGAGTTAAAATGATCTAGGCCACTTCTTCAAAAAATAGATTGTTTATAGAAAGCCCCTTTATATATGAATTATTGATCAATTTTGAATATTTTAATTTCCAATAAAAAACTCATTATTGCAATTCCAATTCCAATGAATAGTAAATAGAAAGCTCCTTGCAGTTTGCTAAGAGATATTTTTTTAGTTTTTGCTGGTACGTGCAAATTTTTGCCTTTATAATTTCTAGCTAATAACACGTTATTCTTTTCTTCTGTAATCCATTGAATTATGAATCCATGTTCTAGCAAATGATAAATTCGAACGTTGAATAGTTCTTTATAAGGTAAGTGATTTCTAAGTGCAATTACGTTATGTGTTTGATGCAGTTTTGTATTTAGTAACATGTATTGTTCTACATTAGTGTGATCGTAATAAGTTGGAATCATAAGTGTTTCATCCAATATAACTATTTCCTGGCACTGTCCAGAGTTCATTGAATTGTGCGACACAAAATTATTGCCTACTATTTTGGCAGCTGGTGACGTGGAATTAATTAAAATGTCGTATAAATATGATTCTTGCGTATAACATTTTATATTTGCATCTGCCAAATCGGGGATGTTTGTGATCGGTTTGGATCGTCTAGGTATTGTAGCCAAGGAAGAAAATCCAGCAGAATAAGTAGTACTAAATATAACTGACGTAACTGCCCAAATCAACATCAATATTCGGAGTAGCATTATACTCGATGGATACGGCGTATTGTTCATAGTAAGAAATCCAATTATAATTATCAGAAAGTTATGTCTCCTCGGTTTTGTCGGATCTTTAAATTTGTACACGAATTCTAAAAACAAGGCGTAACAAATACCACTTATTATTAGAGGTATCCATACATGAGAATTTAATGTCTGGAAGACGTATGTCGACGTTGACAATAATCCAGGTCTCGGGACTAAAAATGTCGAATAAAGTGTTGAATACTGTACTGTAGAATCAGCACTATCTCTTTGAACATGGGATAACCAATGGCCCGCAATCGACATATCGGCATTATTGTTCTTTACTTGTTGAATTAGTTGACTCCAAGATTTGTTGCCATATTCAATAAATTTAATTGGTAGATCTTTCGTCATATAAAGTAAAATTTTTGTTTCAAACCCCAGCCACTCTTCATTAATTTTATATACGTATGGTGCATAATCAAATAATAGAACTTTCAATGGCGTATGTGTGAGTGCGTACCGCTTAATTTCAATATCTGTATTTTTCATCTTAATTTCAATTATATTCCACATCTTATCATTTGTTTTGAATGTAAATGGCATTATAAGTATTTTATCGTTGTTACATGCTAATTTAAGACTATTTAAATTAGATTCAAATTTTGTTAAAATAATTTCAGTGTGAGGTTTTAATCCCATAAAGTTTTTAGTAACATAATGTATATCAGTTTGTTGCTCTGTTACAAATATATAACTGGCAGGCAAGCATTTATTTAATGTTGTGGATTTATGTTTAATATTACATTCCTTCATCCATTTCATTTCCGTTTTATTGAAAATGCTTTCTTCTATATTCAAATATACACAATAGTTAGGTTCAATTTTCCGAAATAAAGAATAATTTTGGGTATGTGTATTATAAAATTGCACAGAAATTATAATAAGTAGTAACAAGTTCATTGTTAGTTTTTAGACAGCAACTGTTTATAAGAATTAATAGTTATTGTATCGATTAACATTCATTAATTTAAGCTTTTCTGTCGTTTGTAGGTTTGTACAGTTGTGCCAGTGCTTCTAGTAATATTTCAAACTTATTACACTTATACTTATTGACATAATATCAATAGATACATATGACCTTTGGAATATAGAGTATTGAAATATTTGTTAAATTTGTTTTCAGTTAATATTTCAGTATTTTTTAAACAAACATCTACATCATTGTATCGCTAAGGTGATATAAACGGAATGCCTAGAAAAAATGGCTACGCTATCGAATAATATCATACATAATTTCTAATAGATATATTCATTTTCATAAGTGCTTATAATATTAAATATTTAATGTCAATCGTAAATTATTTTTTTTTGTCGACCTAACATGTATTAATCTAAGACAACAACGAGTTAATGATTCGAAAAACACCTTGCTTTGTATACAATTTCTCAAACTACTGACAAAAGGTTTTAAGCTAACACCAGCTTGGCTGCCCTACCATAAAGGCATTGAAGGCAATGAAATTGCGGAAGCACTAGCTAACGCAGTCAAAGGACGAGTAAGAGACTGGAAAAGCAAATTAAATGCTTACCAATGGAGGAATACTCCAAGTCTCAGAAAAGCAAGGAATCTAATAGCAATCTTATTCAAGTATCAACGATTGGGATTAGTGGCAATTAAAGGACTCAGCAGGAGATTATTCTTTAACAGGAGATGATCAATCCTAATGATTGAAGCCTATCTAATCTACCAAAACTCAATTTCTTTCATACGATCGATGAGGGAACGTGGTGCGGGGAATTTATTTATGGAAAGACACCTAGGTCAGAAATGTTCATTCTATGGTTTACAAAAAGGGTAATTACAAAATTTGTCCTCGATAAGCATCTAATTTATATAATTTAACCATACATTTTAGTGCTGTGTTTACGTGGTGAGTGAAGATGAGTGCCTTTAGTGTTTAAATACACAAAAAGGAATGACTTTCAAACCCACGTAAGTAGAAATATTAGTCTACAGTTGGCGATACCTATGAATTTACGATTTCCTAGTTTTTTAGTTTTTAAAGTTCTGCGTTCTTGGAATGAGGTGTAATTACAAAAGTTGCTTAAATGCAGGCGAGCATCTTGTTATGAACAACCGAATCATCATTGATTGATTCACTGTCTTTTTACTTTAAATAAATCAGTTCACATGTGGTACCAAACCCTCTTTCCTTTGTTACTATTAGTGAAATGCTAAGATAAGAAGGAACCATCTTCTCATTTATTAATGAAGCACTGCAAAGAGCAGGTTGAAAACTTGTGTCATGCTACTAAATTAACTGTTAATCAGCACTCCGCAGGAGAGAGTATTAGTCTTTTATTATAACAAAAGATTGTATAATTATCGATGAATATCTGACATGACATCACACATCTAATATTCAAGTGATAGTTAGAAGGTCTGACCGGTCTGACTAACCTATGGAGTGCTGGTATGGTGGGCGAAGATTAAGCAAGTAAAATTTTAAATTACAATATGTCTGAAGGTAAAATTTTAAAAAGAAAAGCTGTACGTGAAAAAAATATTTTGAAAAAGATAAAAAGAATTCTAAGTTAATAAATATAAATATTTTAAATAAAATCATTCATTTTTAGATAGAAAACTATAGAATAGTATATATAAAGTGGAGAAAAAAGTTGATTATAACTTTCGCAAACTTGAACGCTTTAGCGACAATTTGATCTCAACTATCATGAAAAAAAAATTGTAGCAAACTATAAATATATTTTTATGGTAAAAACTGTTGAAATAATTAAACCAGCCTTTCCAAGGTAGTGCCCGACGCGTCATAATCTACCTCGCTCTGATTGGTCGAAAGCCACCAGACCACCTTCTAATTTTAATAACCTTGAGTATATGATATGTATCCAACGCATATGCCTTGACCAAAAAATGTTAAATTTTAAGTTTATATAACGTTGCAAATAACGTTGCAATTGATTTATGCCCAGTTTCTCCACCGAATCTTAAGATCATCTTACATTAAGATTCAGATTTTTGGTGTCAAAAGTGTCAAGACGGTCAATTTTGACACAAATATGTCATTCGCAATAATC
>JASKGN010008523.1:0-27411 GCA_030556245.1 Falagria sp. GC000072 | reverse complement strand
CAACGACAAAATTTTTGATTTAAAATCCTTTAATACAAGATTTCAAGTGATTAGTGCTGGTTCTGATTTGGATCAAGCTTATCAGGAATTCACCGAAAAAATCATTAAAAAAAGTGAGGAATTCCAAGAGAAGGATAGCGGATGGGCGCTCTTTTCCATATCTCATCTTATGGTTAATATTAATAAATACCAACCGATACGAGGCGGAACCTACATACCACTACCCAAGGACATCGAATTAAAGAAAGCATGTGTTAACATACAAAACAGTGATAGTGCTTGCATAGCCTGGTGTATTGCAGCAGCGTTATACCCTGCCAAACACAATGTGCAACGTTGTAACAATTATAAACAACATATTTCAAAGGTAAACTTGACGAATGTAAAGTTACCTTGTAGCATTAGTGATATTCACATTGTGGAAAAAAACAACAATGTAAGCATTAACGTATATGGCTTAAATGTGGATAATAATTCAAAAATACATTTTGTGGAAGGACCTTTGTATTATACACAAAATAAAAAGGAGAAGCACATAAATCTGCTTCTTGTAAATGATAAGGATCGCCAACACTATGTTTTAATTAAAAGTTTGTCAAGGTTAATTAGTAGTCAGGTAAATTCGCATAAAGGTCACTTATATTTATGTGATGGATGTTTGCAATTCTTTAATGATCAATTTAAGCTAGATGATCATTTGCAATATGGCTGTAATAAAATTTGCATTCAGATGCCTCAAAAATTTAGAATGACATTCACAGGCAAAGAAATCCCTGAAAATATTATAAAATTTAATAATTTTAATCGAATGTTAAAAGTTCCTTTTATCATTGTAGCCGATTTCGAATCTTTACAAATTCCCATAAGCACTTGTATGCCGAATACTGCTTCGTCAACAACTAGAACACATCAGCATGTTCCATTTTCNTTCCCATAAGCACTTGTATGCCGAACACTGCTTCGTCAACCACTAGAACACATCAGCATGTTCCATTTTCATTCGCTTATTACATAATGTGTGATTTTAAAGATAATTTTAACAAATATGTTACTTATACAGGTTAGGATTGCCCTAGCGTATTTATTCAGAGGCTAACAGATGACGTTCACTACTTATACAATAATTATTTAAAGATAACTAAACCCATACAAGAGCCCACAGGATTCGAAGCCTTAAGATACATATGTTTGCAGAGAAATGTCATATTTGCGATGAAGAATTTACTGTTGATAGATTCAAAGTAGTGGATCATTGTCACTTGACAGGCGCATTTCGTGGTGCTACTCACTACAACTCTAATCTAAATTTTAAAATACCTCGTTATATACCAGTTTACTTTCATAATTTAACCGCTAATTCTATGACAAATAAATGCTCCCATTTATTTAATTAGCGAAAGACAATGAGCTTATCCAAGTTATACCACGGAACAAAGAAAAATATATTTCCTTTAGTAAGAATGTAAAGGTTGATGCATATGAAAACGACAAATCTATATTTATGAAATTGAGGTTTTTAGATTCATTTCAATGTATGAGTTCTAGCCTTGACACGTTAGCCAAAAATTTAAATTCATATAAATTTGTTACGCGCTATTTTCCAAGCAACAAAGCCCATTGCCTAATGACGAAAAAGAAAATTTTCCCTTATTTATTAACAATGAAGACATATTGATTTGGATTTTTCACTTTATGCTCGCGTCGGTTTTGTTCGTATGTATCTTTGATTACTATTCTCCTTAAGTGCAACTCCTTAGCTTAGTTTTATACAACCGCCGAATAAAGTACATATATCAGGATATGCAACACATTATGTTTCCATTTGACAAAAAACTCAGTTTATTCTCACTTGTGAAACCACAACACATACAAATTTCATTGTAGGTATAATTGTTGAAATGTCACACAATGACGTCGCAAGTGAGAATAAACTGGAATAAACTGAGTTTTTTGTCAAATTGAAAGCGCCTAATAACTAAATATAATCATTGATTTAATTTATAATTATAATATAATTTATAATTAACTCAATTCCATCAATTCCACTGTATTCGCTATCCACGCTTTTCGCTCCATGCTCCGACACACTTCGACACCAATCACCTGCTTCTATATGATCTCAGGAAAATCTCAGTGGAAAATCTACTAGATTGGGCATGTTTATTACTAGATGTGTCATTTTGTCCGTTTTGGCTGCCTTCAAAGAAAGTTCACGTGAATTACACCCGGTAAATCAAATCCAAATTTAACAAACATCGCCTTTAGAAAACATTACAATTTGTCAACTACTCGATAAATAAACCCTAAAATATCATGGATTTTAAAGATAGCCTTCTTCATATTACCAAAGAAATTGAGAAACAAGTCGATTCGGCTATTGAGAAATACGAAAACTTGGACGTTAATGATTACGAATATCTTAGACAAAAGCGCATAAAAGAACTAAAAGAACGAGAAGCTAAAATTATTGAGTGGAAATTAAATGGCCATGGTGTTTATGAAGAATTACCTGAGGAGAAAAAGTTCTTTGACATTATTAAAACATCAGAAAACATTGTTTTGCACTTCTATACAAACAGCAATGAACGATGTAAAATTGTGGATAAGCATTTTAAAATGCTTGCTCCCAAGCATATCGAAGCTCTATTCACTAAGCTAAATGCTGAGAAGTGTCCTTTCCTAGCTGAGAAACTTAAAATCAAAGTGATTCCCTCAATTGTATGTATACATAATGGTATTATGATTGACAAGTTAGTGGGATTTGCTACTCTTGGAAACCGTGATGATTTCAGTACTGAAGATATGGAATGGAGATTGGGACAATCTGAAGTAATTCAGTATGATGGTGACTTGGGAACTATGCCTTCAGATCAGAAAGCTACAACCGTCCCAGCAAAAGCTAATGGTCGAATTCGTAATGGAATTTATAATGGTGATGATGATGATTTGTATATTGAAGAAAGCAAACCAATGACTCAAAAGAATTTTGAGCTTACAGCTGAAGAAGAAGCTGAATTGGAATTATAAACAACTCTATTCTATATTTTGGAAATGCTAAATTTAGTATTAGTTTTTATAATCTTTTAAAGCACATTTAAATCTTTTTTTACTAATTTATATAAATGCTATCACTAATTTATAAAAAAAAAAACTATGGTCATTAATATGCAATATTAATAATTAAAGATGTACTCACAAACAAAGTTTTTGTATAATAAAGTTGTCATTATTAACACATTTTTTTGTTTGTTTAAGACTCCCAACAGAAAACTAATGTGAAATTTAAAATTAATTTTATTGTTTAAAAAGCATCCTTATATCATTGCCTTTGAAACATATTGATGTATATATTATGCTGATTAATAATATTTATGTAAAAATATAAAATAGATCACAAACACATTTACGATTCTAGGACAGCAGTTTTAATATGCTGTCCTTTTGCTGGATGTTTAACTTCTGTTTCCGGTACATCTGGAAGTTCCAAATCTTCTTGTTCCTCAACAGAATCAACCTTTCCAGCTGCAACTGGTAACTCATCAATTTCGCTCTGCACTAACATATCCAACTCTTCCAATACAGAATCTTCATCTTCACGAGTTAATACTCCATTTAGAAGTGCATTAATTTCCTCTTGCTTTTCATATGCCTCTCTAGTATCTTCCATTATCCTTTCAACTTCTTCAATATTTATTGCAGCATTGAGTTCAGTCAATGCTTTACTACCAACTCGTAACCCATCAATTACTTGATTTTCAACTTGAGCAAACTCAATATCTGATGTGAGTTGCTCCAAATTATGCAGCTGCTTATCTGTATTTGATAAAAGTGTCTCTTGGTAACGTTTCTTCCTTAATAGTAACAAAGCTCGTCTGCAAATAAAAACAAGTTAAATTGTTAAAGATTTAAAGCTCTTGATATCTTACTCCTTCTTGCCCTCAGATATTAATTTCTTTGCCAAAAGTCTGTCCTTCTCCAAAGTGCTTTCAATAGATCTTTGGTATTGCCGGAGTTTATCACGTTGTTGTTTTAATTGCTAAATATAAGATAAGAATAGAAATAAGTTAGTTTTATCATTACTTCTACAGATATATTTTTATAGGAAATAGAATGTAGCTTACCAATACAGCTTTATCTTGCTGTGTTACTTTGCTCACTTGTTTCGTTTTCTTTCCAAATAAGTTCCCCATAATAATTTATTATAAAATGTAGAAAGAGTAATGTTAATTTGTGTTCGTGTAAATACTAATGGTACTCGTCTATATAAACAAGCTATAAATCATATGTTTCCAAAATAATTAGATTAAAGGATTTTGCTTAATTAAAACAGGTGCTTCATAAATTTTTGATGGTCATTATATATTTATCACCAAAAGGTCCATAAGTTTCTTATTCCATTAAATAATTGCTAAATATTTTATGATTAACCTAATACTATAAAGGTTATTGGCTTGCATGAGTTTTATTAGCTATTTAAAACGTTTTCTATGTCTTATCCTTTGAAATATTGTATTTCATTATATTCACTGTGTTCTAAATATATTTGTATCACTATGATATAAGAATTTTATCAACCAACTCTGTAATATCAACAACTAAATGTTTGTATGTACTACTTTACCTTCAAGTATAAATTACAAAATTTAGATAAACCAAAGTTAATCACACTACTAATTGTGATCTGATATCATTGTTTATATTCTCTAATTTAATTTCTAATGTTTCAGTTAATATTTAAAAATTAAATTATACAAAACAAAGTTTAAAATTATGGATAAAAATCTATATCTGGCCTCTTTATTTGTATGTATTTTTGATTTAATTAGAATTAAAAATATACTTATTAATATATTTTTAGGGAGGAGGTATGGCTGGAATGAGTGTGGATATATCTTTGTATCCATTGGATACAATAAAAACTAGATT
The DNA here is from genome assembly GCA_030556245.1 of Falagria sp. GC000072. Taxonomy (NCBI): domain Eukaryota; kingdom Metazoa; phylum Arthropoda; class Insecta; order Coleoptera; family Staphylinidae; genus Falagria; species Falagria sp. GC000072. The sequence goes on along the minus strand of JASKGN010008523.1, from coordinate 22,485 downwards.
GCAATCACCACAAGGGTTTTATCAAGCTGGAGCTTTTCGAGGAATTTACAAGGGAATTGGGCCTCAAATAATTGGAAGTGCTCCGCAAGGTATATCTCTTAAAGCACTACAGAAATTATAGCAAAAATAAGCAAACAGCAATAATTAATACCGATTTTTGTAGCTGCTTTATTTTTCTGCACATATGAAGCAATTAAAAGCTTTGCAACACCAATAGTTCCTAATAGTGCAATGCCAATTGTTTATATGGTTGGTGCTTCATTAGGTGAAGTAGTTGCTTGTATAATTAGAGTACCAATGGAAGTTGTCAAGCAAAGAAGACAAGTTAGTAATAAAAGCGTTGTACAAATAACGCTAGCTGCATATAGAAGTGAAGGATTTATGGTATATACAATTATCTTATCCATTCTAGCTGAATTTTAATATATTAAGTAATAAATTAGCTGCTGTAACTTTCAGGGTTTATATAGAGGATTTGGATCCACTGTAATTCGTGAAATTCCATTTTCTTTCATTCAATTGCCAATTTTAGAGTATTTGAAGCAAATTTATAGTACAAAGTTGAAGCATGGGGAGCCATTGAATTCTTTACAAGTTGCTAATTGTGGGGCTGTAGCAGGAGGCATTGCTGCAGGTTTAACAACTCCTTTAGATGTAATTAAAACAAGGATTATGTTAGCTGAACGTAACGATGGTGCTTTATTGAAATATTCAGAAGTTTGCCATTCAATCAATGCACAAAAGGGCTTTAAAGGGTAATAATTTATTGTTTAAAATGATTTTATTGTAATACTATTTGAATATGTTATAGGTTCTTTGCTGGACTTATTCCAAGGGTGATGTGGATCACAATAGGAGGATATATCTTTTTTGGAATGTATGATTATTCCAAAAACGTATGCCGTACTTATTTATCAACAGAAAATAATCACAATCACGAATTAAAGTGAATAATATTTATTCATATTTAAGATTTGTTATAGAAGAGTTGATAATATAAATGAATGTACAAACATATTAGTAATAAACTTCGTTTTGTTGTAAAATCAGCTATTTTTAATTACTACTTATTTATATATTAATCCATAATTCTGGACGATTAGTAGTACATTTCTTGACCATAATCGCCATCGTCATCACTTTCCTCATACTCAGTATCACTATCTTCTTCTTCAACGTCAGTTTCTTCAGAGATAGGCATAGGATCAAACGAAATAAGAAGGCGCAATACTTGACGCAATCTAGTATAAAGGGTTTGAAGATTTTCTCTTTCCACTGGGCGTACTTCTCCAAAACGGTGGAGTAAATCAAAAATGCAGGAAAGTGCAACAATGGCTCTTTCAATTAAAAAGTCGCGTACGGTATCAAAATCCAAAGGTTCTTTGCCTAAGATTAAATTCAATAGTCTTATATATTATTTCTATTTGAACCATATAATTTATTGATTACGTAATAAAATTTATAACTTATTTTAACCGTAATAATTTTTTATTCTGTTTATTCAACGATGTAAAATTTCTATTTGCAAATTAAATGAATAAGATAAATAAAAACGGATGTATTTTCTAATGACTTACCGGTATTTTCCATATTTGGATGATTTTTATTCGATGCGTGTTGACGAACTGATATTAAGAAAGTGTTTTAAATAGGCAAGGCATATTTGTTGCAATCATTTGAAACCAAAGATGAACATTAATAGTAGCGTCCTCTTTAACGTATTATTGTAGACATCACAAATTAAAAACTTTTGTTATGTTAATTAATTAATTATTGTTTTTAAAGAACCAAGACTTATAATAATTAAGTATGTGTGTATTTAAGAATTAGAATATGCTTTAATACTTCAATTTACTTAAAATAATTTTTACATATAGTAACAAATAATATCCCTTTGAAAATTCTTTAAAAGAACTAATTGAGAACTTCCAAAACATATATGTAATATATAACAATATATACAAATTAATCATTTATGATAATATACATTATATATTTAGAGAAAGAGTTTGGTATATAATATATGTATATTTTGTTACAATTTTAACATGCAACTTGTCTGATAATATGTATTTCCTTAATAAAATATGAATTAATTAATATAAAACAAACATAACACTATTCCTCTTCTTACTTTTCGTTAACAAAAATCAGGTAAAATTGTAAATTTTAAATTTACTGTTGTTATATATAAAAGTATAATTATTAGTGATTTAGAAAATTTTACCAAGACTAAGATGGAACATCATTTCTATATAGTTTGATTCATAAATATAAATAAATAATAAATTTCTGGATACATGAATAAGTCTAATCTTCTTGAAGAATAATTATAATTATATAAAGAGGTAAGTAGGTAATATTTTGATAGTGAATCGAATAGATTACTAGTTTATTAGGTAAATCTAAAAAATAATTCTTTTTACAATTAATTGCAGAACAATCTTAATACTCAATATAAGCTATTGCAAGCGTTTTAAGTATAAGAAATAATTTGCAGTTTGAGATTTTTAAATTGGTTTAATTATAATATTGTCAAATGCACTGTTGAAATCTATGTCTCTAATTATGCATTTTTTCAGAGAATATTTTGTATAAATAAAAATTTCTTATTTAGTTGAGGTAATCAAAAGCAATCATAAAATAATATTCCATTATAATTAATAAAGAGGCTATTAGCTATTAAATAAATATAATTCCACATGCATTATATTGAAAGCGTGTAAAAGATATGCTTGTGTATATTACATATTTTTGCATGTTTCCAATAGTGGGAATAACACGATTGTAATAGAAAAATAAATGTAGTCAAAATCATGCTATAAGCAGGAATATAATAGGCAGAAATGCAATTTTGCTTTACCGATAAGCATTTGCATACGCATGAAATATTGGTTTCTTTCCACTTAATTGCAATTGCGTTTTTATTTTTTATTTTCGACGTGCAATTTTTGATTTCATATATTGAAATATAATGAATATCATAACTACTGATACCATACTATTGCAAATTGTTTACTACATTTATTTATACTTTAATTTAAAACAGTGGCTTATTATAAATACCTAGCAGAAATTGTAGAAGTAGGTAACAAATAACTTGCTGATAAGTTATTTTCATATAACACTAGCAAGTGTGTGTTTATGAACAAGTGTCAATTGGATTTAAAATACTCCTATAATTTTGTACCATAAAAACGAATAATCAAAACATAACAACTCAAACCCTTGTTGATATTCGTTAGCTATTCTAATCAGCTATCTAAAATGCACATTTATTATACTTATCTTTTCATACACCTATTCATTTTAGCACAGCCAACTTATTTAAACAAATTTTCAACGCAATTCATTCTCAATGTCGATTATATTAGTTTGTTAAAATATATAATTTAGTAATTTAGCTTTACACGTTTACATGTTATGTTTACATATATATTTTTTTATATATTTTTATATATTTTCAAAATTTCTTGATACTGCCAAAAGTGTAATTGTAATCTATTTCAATTAAGGGATTTTTTTGTTTCATTTGATTTGTATTGGTGTATGTGATTGAACCAATTCTATCTTCAAAGATAGATTACTATATATTTTTTATTTTATTGAATTTGAACGCATTTTAACTTTTATATGCTTATTGTGCTTAAAGATTTGGCTAACTTTGCTCTCAACATTGGAGCTATATGATTTTAATATCATCTGCGTTTTTTGCGTCATAATTAGTTATAGATATTTAATATTTACTGTATAATTGTGTTTGGACAATAGCCATGCTCGTGTCCTGAGCAGTAAATCCTTGGTGAATGTGAACTATCCCAAATACCTGGACCACATCGCATACACAGACCTGATAAAGTGCATGGTATTTCTCGAAGTTGGCGGAATTGGTGAAGTAAACCTCTTGCCTTTCTTGCAATTACTTCACCATCCATATACATTGCTAAAATTTTCATTTTAATATTACTACTAAATCATTTTAAAACAATTTGAATTTAAATACCAACCTAGAGAGCTAAAATGCAATAGCATTTCATCGGCACGAAGATCCTGAGCAATTACATCATCTGCATAAACGCAGATAATGGCTAAGCAAAGAAATAGATGGAAATAATCAGTGAGATAATTAGCCCAACAAGCTTCCCACATGCGTAAAGCTACTGCTTCAGTAAACTCCCTTTTAAAACATCTAAAAATGAAATATGCAAATTTAAGATTTAATATAAATAAATATAATTTTGCCAACTCACAGTAAAATCCACCGATGACAAAATAACAATTCATTAGCATCCTTATGTTTTTGCAAGTGCTGGTGAAATTTAGGTACCATAATCTCAACTAACTCCCTCAAAAATTTCAAAGAACGATCCATATCTTTATCTGTAGGAGTCGCAACAAAAACAGCCCTTTGCATCAATCCAACAAAACACCAAAAGGCAGCAACTTCATCCCTCAATTCAAATAAAACTGGAGCTAAAAGATCACTCATGCCTTGTGTATAACCAAGAGCAGGATTATACACGGCATAATTCAACAGAATATTCTTCATAACATCAAGATTAGGATTGTTGTCGCCTGCAAAGAACGGATTGCCTCGATCAGTACGAACGACATCCTTTTCAACAACGCTTTGAACTTTCCTCTTGAATTGCGTCAAATGATTTCCTGTCATTTCCAATCTCCTACGTGTAATCTCATCATATTCCTGACGCCTAATATCAGCAATTTGAATTCTCTCTAAATAAGTACTTTGATAAGGATAACAATGTAACAAGAATGGCCAAACTTCCTTCCTTAACTCCCTGTCCATTCCAGCGAAAAATACAGCTTTACGTAAAGTGAGATCATCTTCCAGTTGTCCCGATTCATTGAACAACGAACGAAACACTTCTGTAGTCAATTTTCCAACTTGACCTTCTTCAGGATGCAATTCCAAATCCGAAACTTCAGCTCTACACACCATGAAATGACGATAAGGGAGATTTTCCTCTGGGCCTTTAGCGTATTTAATACTGTGAAGAAGTGAATGCCATTGATGTAAGACTTGTGCCAAATGATCCAATCCGCCATGATGGAAATGTAGAATTTTGTACTGACTTTCCCTTGAAGCCACAACCAATTGTCCACAAGTGCAATTCGCATCGTTGAAGAACATACGCAAAGAACGCATTTGAGATAAATCTACACTGAATCGACGACACTTGTGTTGGTTTTTTGTAGGGAGGATGGGAGAACAGGATGCACTTTCTGGAAAGCTGAGATTATGTTTCTGAGCTAAGAATTCAGGACTAAACCAATTGCATTGACTGTCGTTGGATGTTACAGATTCTGACCGACTGAATTCGAATTTTTCTAAGGATTCGCTAATGCCTTTCACACTATCAGGTGTTGAAATGATTTCAATATCAGGGTTGGATATTTCCACATTGATATTGATAATAGAATTTTTCTCTATACTTTCGTTGGAACTCACTGATTCTTTATCAGTATCATTGATGTAGTTCAAGAATGGATTCGTGCTTTTGAATTCAGTATGTATGCCATCCACACTTCCTACACTCATTGGTCTATTATCATCACAGGAATCCAATGAGTTAAGGCTTTCGACACTCGTTTGTTTGGAATAGTTGTAGACATTTTTATTTGGGGATGGTTGAAGGGTATGAGGACATTTCCTTAAGGTAGTGTTGGGTATCCAAGTGAGCATCAACGTAGGTCGCTTGGCATCATTATATTGATCGATAAATATTTTTGTGGTGACTGTTAAATACCCAGGATGATGGAGTACATCAGTGTCCTGGCGCATTATGGCTGGTGGATGCACACACACATTATTTTTACAAAAGAGCACTTCGTTGTCTTCATAATTTGATAATTTTTCATTCTCATTTTCCCCGCCGAGAATGTAACTTGAAGCTCGGCGAAGTATGCTACTTAACGGCATCTTTACAAAATTGATTAACACCTATTTAGTTTTACCCTTACTTACAACAATTCTGTTTTATCTGAGAAAACGTGATTTTCACAAGTAATTCTTAATTCATGCATTAGTTTTTAAATAAGTTTAAGCTTAATAACGAAAACAAGTAATAGAGTAACGGAACACGCCACATTTTCGAGTTGAAAGTCTTATCTTCACAACAATATTCGGTTCGACTGAGGTTTCAACCCACACTAGTATTATTGATTTTTCCAATTCGCTTTCCACCGGCTCATGCTTCGTATTTGTGGATTGCGTTTGACACGTCGTTTGGTTTTGTTAGCATACGATTTTCTACTTTATCATGGAATATTTATTTGGTAAAAAATGCTTGCTGTGCGTTTATAAAATCAGGACGTTTGCGATAATTTATTTAAGTAGGTTGAGGGACCATTTGTTTTTCAAGGAAATACACTATCTAGCGACATCTAACATTGTATTCAGAATTTACTGGCTAAAAATACAATACCGGAATGTAATTTAATTTTGGCAAAACAAAACAAGTTTATAATAATTGAGCCCAATGTAGATAATCGATACTAAATTGTTGAAGATTTTGGACCTCCACATTTTGGGTGTGCTACTATACCAATTGTGGAGATCCTGGATGCAAGTCCCAACTTCACCATAAGAATCAACAGTTAGAATTATCAATGCCAAAAACGTACTCCCATTAATTTAGATTGTTTCCAAGCTGGTTCTGGATTTATCACAGCAAAATGATTAATTTTGCCAATACACTACACAGAAATAAATTTATACACAAGGTGGGTACCTCTACAACCTTGAAACATTTGTTGCATGAATTTGCATATGGTGCACTTGATTGTTATTATTCAACAAAAATAATAATCGCGCATTCTATTATGAAATGGAAAAAGTATTCAATAAATTATTCAGATCTGTAAGTAGATTTTAATTTTATTAACAACATTTAATTAAATATTAGTAACAAATAAAGTGTATATCTATTAATAAATTACAAAAATATTTAAGTCGCCATTGTATTTACGTAAATTGTGAGATATATTTGAAAACTCTCTAGAGACAAAGCTTCAAGTTGATGAAGACAATTATGGATTATAATGCCTCTAAATACAATCCATTAAAACATAGATAAATCATCGACATGGCATTTCAGTTTTCACATTAATAATATATAATGGCACATTAATGGCAACTTGTCTTTTAAATTATATTATGTTCACAACTAAATAAATTACTAAATGTTAGTTTCACATATTTACCATATCTGATCAGATTCAATAGTAGTAGACTAATGAAAGTGATGGATTCACTCGAATAACGTTATTTAAAATTATTTTTGGTAATAATAGTAAGTCAGACTTTGTTTATATTCAAGTGTATTTTGTGTCCTGTCTATTTGAAATTATTTCTCATTAAAAATGTCTTCTGTAAGGTGCTTTCTTGTATGCTGCACGTGTATCATATTCTTCTTTCACAATTTGGAAGAAGCTATATACAACCAGCCACATGTAGATATATATCACTAAAATTATATGAATATTAGTATAATTTTATAATAAATCAGTTACATACGTACCAAAAGTGATTAATCCAAATATTAAGAAGATAACACCATTTATAGGAAAACCATCAATAAAGAATTTAATTGATGTGTATAAAACTGATACTATCAGACCAATAGATAACATAAGGCCACAAACTACCCATGGTAACATAAGGAAAATGTTACGCTAAAAAATGATTCATTTGTAAGAATTTTAAAGCATTTTTTAATGATGAATTAGTATAAGTGCTGAGTGACTAAAGTTTTTGTTACCTTGACAATTCCAATTAAGAGTAAAATCGATATAAGTATAGTCATGGCAAAATTCACAACCACAATGATCTTCACTATCCATTTTGGTAACCAATCCATGAGGATAGTTCTTAAGTCCACATTGACTGTGAAGATAATCACGATGCCAATTATTGCAAGAATCTAAAAAGTTTCAATTTTGTTACTGTCAAATTTTATTGTAAAACTTATAAAACTTACAATTGCAGCAATTCCAGCTATAATACTTCCAGTTCTTAAGGTGGAACACCCACAAAATGTTTTCAACAGTGGCATTTTGAAATAGTTTTCAATTCGAATGGCTTGAATTTTACTCTGAAACTATAAAAAAAAACACTTCATTAGTTAAAAACAGCAATTAAAAATTTAGCATTAATGCATCATGGAAAATAAATTTACCTAGTTAGCTCTAATGAAAAGGTATTTTGTCTTTATAAAAAGTAATTTTAGATATGACTCATATTTTGTCAGAAAACCTGTTTATAATATAAATATTACAACCATTAATTATATTTGGTTTTCATGTTTATAGTAGCTAAAATGATAATTTCCAAGTTTGTGCTATTTACTACGTGACTAATACTTAAATTGGTAAATCTATTAATAAAGCAAAATTTGTATTGATTTGGCTCTATTGTTCATGATTTTTGTGATTGAAATTAACTATTGTTTTCCTTTATAAAGCCAACTAAATTTAGAATGAATTGTGAAGCTATGGGTTAGTTACCGCAAAGATTTTTGTTTTCGATGAATCAACAGACCGTAATTTTGCCAATGTTTTGGCACAAAGCCAATATTTTCACATTTCAAGCAACACTAAGTCGTCAGTCTAATTTAGAAGCGCTGAAAATACGTTTCAGTTAATCATAAATTTTAAGAGGATATAAACATTGCTCCAGTTATTGGATGTACTTTATGAGTGGTAAAGTTAGCCCAAGTCTTGTCCCAAGTTTGAGGAGGAGTAGTACATGCATTATTTTTATAAATTCCAAATTAATTTGCTTTAGAATAATTGATTAGGACATGCATGACAATTAAATTAATTTATAACTTAAATAAATCAAATTATAATATTAATCTTAACAATCAATCAAAAATTGCTTCCGTTTTATTGATACATTTACAATGCAAATAGTTATAATGACTTTGAATTTATTTATAATTTAAAAATGGGTGTACATCAGGTATGGTCAAGTAAGGTATGCCCAGGTTTTCGTTTTGCTTGTGTTTGCATTGTTAGATGACCTAGCCATGTACCACGTTTTCCACCTACCTATGTGTACGCAAATAAATTAGATTCGATTACATCATGTCGTCTCCGTTACGATCGCATGAATAACGATTTATTTTTGTGACAAACACTGTTCAATTACACCGAACTCAACAAAACGAAACAGATATCTATGTATATATGAAGTATCCTTGAGTTTATATATGTAAAATTTCAATATTATAAAAAAGGTCACAACAATTTCCCAAATAATAAAATATAATATTCAAATACTGAAGTAAAATAAAAATAAAAACTTGAACATAAAAAACTTATATCTAATAATAACTTTTGAAACTTTGAAATATATAAAATGAAAGATCATAAACAAATAACAAAAATAAAAAAGTATCTAGTTCAGTATTAATAAATTTTATTATTGATTGACAAACACATCAGCAATTTCAATTAAATTACGCGCAATGCATTTACGATTTATTTATTACTCAATCTAATTACATTCATAAGGAGCAATTAAATTGTATTAAATCGGAATTATTTAGTTCATATCAAATACAAAACATATTTCTACCAATATGTTTGTTTAATTGCTGATTATGCATTTTTAAAAACGTACAAGTAATTAATTTATATAAAAACAAAATCAGTTAGTCAGCATATAGCATACCAAACAAAATGCAACTCGTTTGGCAATGCTAAATGCCATAAAGAGCGCAGTATATGTCAATGTCAGAAGAACTTGACCCAAATATCTCTTTTAGTATAGTCAACACGACATGACCCTCACACACAATTCATGTCGTTTCTTCCATGGCTACAATATGTCTTGCTTGTTTCTTCATAATTCATTTATTATACAATGAACTTTATAAAGATTACTGACTCTTTGTTCAAAAATCTTCCAGAACTGGAACTTCTAAGAACCAACAAATTCAAAATTTAGCAAACTTCAAAAATAGTTATTTGTATATTTGTTACATATTTATTAGACACTAAAATCTTGCAATATGCCATTAATATCTGACTTACATTTTCATCAAAACAATTTGCCTCGCGACCAGATGTAGTCAATTAAGATTGCGTTTGCATTTCCATTCGGTAAATGTGTAACATATAACGAAACGAGGATTTCCAAAATAGCTCTCAAGGTTTATCTGCTTCTTGCTTCAAATAATGTAGAAATAAATTGTTTGTTTATGAGATTATCCTGACTAGCCAATATGTTCTTACTGGTTTTCTTGAGGCAGCTTTTTAACTTAATCTGCTATTGATAGAAGTTAAACTAGCTTGACTAAAAGTTAATTTGTTACTTATTACGGAGCCGTAGAGAGATAGACAGCAATTTCCGCGCCGACATAATTAAGATTAATGGGTTTAACCTGAATTTTCATCAAATAAAGAGCACCATACCAGTATGCAATTTATATCAACATTCAACGTTCCTTTCTGCTCTATGATTTTGTGTGAAGTTATTTCACATAGAAGATTATTGATATTATGATGTAACATGTATATACTGATTGTCTCAAGTTTATCTCTTTTGGAGTATTTAGCAAGCATCTTAACTGAAAATGAAGGTTGGTTTTTATTAACTATTGTTCAGTTTAATTATGGCTGGAAACAAGGATGTTTATTTGTGCTTTGTAACTGCAAAAATATGTAATGTAATTATTTGTATTAGTACATCCGCTTGGATATAAGACGTCGTCAATCCCAAGAAAAATAAATAGCCTTGACCCGGTTGACAAGACTCTTCCAAAGTCTTTCATTTTACTATCCAAAACAGATTAAAGCTTAATTCTAGTGTTTTTTATATAAAGTCCAAGAATAATTTGATTTAGCTGTGAAAGTATTGCTTCGTATATGTTTTGCTAAAACATCTGTTGAAACATTAGAGAATTACCTAATTAGTTTTTTATTAGATAAAAATCAATTTAATCAATGACGTATTAACACTAACACATCTTGAACATACAACTTCATATAATTCTTCTAGAGTAAAATCAAATATCACGTTAGATCATTTCTAATTTTAGCTAAATAAACGCGAATACAAAAGTGCTATATAATTATATCTGAGACTTGCTAGTTTATGCAAATTCAAGAAATAAAACTATCAGCAAGCAAAATTTAAGATTACAAAATTATAAATAACATGAACTAAAATAAAATAATTATTGTCATATACTCACGTATAAATAAAAAGTAATCAATGCAAAATCACTTTAACAAGAAGATAAACATGTAGGTTTCAAATAAATCAACAGATGTGCGCACTAAAACTAACTTGTGCACTATTTAAACTTAAGTACACAACAATTGTAAGTTCCAAATTTCCCAAAAGTTCGTTATCTTTTAAAGTCAACAATTATACGAAACTAACTTTGCTACTTGTCCAACAAATAATCGCAATAGTTTCGTAGAAATGTAGTGTTGAACTATTACGTGCGAATCGGTAACTAGGTGCACAAAGTTTGCTGACTGCGTGCCCGTTGCCTGTATGATTTGGCGAGAAATCGAAACGCGCAGAAACGCGCAGAGGGAACTGCAAACTGTCACACTAGGAGTAGCAGAAGGAGAAGTCGTCCAATACATTCTCATTGTTACCTAGTTCTACTCCTCATTTTGTACACCGTACTGGTCACTATTTACTTTGTTGTAACAAATTAACAAGTGTTTAGTATAAACTGTTGGAAAATTGTTATCTAATTGCAGAATGTATTTTACTAATTTCGCAGGTATGCTTATCAGGGCAATGAAATCTGCAAACATCAAGTAATCATTAATTAAGAATAAAATCTTAGTTGCCATGAAACAGTTAAAAATAAATTATTTATTCAAATCCTTTAAAATCATAGTTGCCATCGGTTGCTCTGAAATAATTAAAAACAAATTACTTCCGAATCGTCTCCATTACTGTCAGTCATATCAAAATTTACAAATCGTGGAATTCACTCCAATTGCATATACATTTTAGATATCTATCCAAAATTTTATGTTAACAAAATTATTCTGTGCCGACTCTAAATATTAATTCCTTTGGTAGACTTTATATATCGCCAAAATGCGGATTGGATATTTATTTGGCGCATCGCTCCAGACAGAACTCATAATCTTCTCCATTATAGGAATAGTGTATACAATTTTTGACGCGTCACTACTAGAAGTCAATTCGAACCTAAACAAAATATGGGACCTTCAAATGGACCCGAAGAAATTTTCACCTGATGTTACTTTGTACGTGAAGTACATTCTAAGTGTAATCGTGTTGGTTCGATCATTCACTGTTCATATTTATTTGGGTTGCTACGTGGTTATGCTGTACCCAATATTCTTTGTAAGTGTTTATAATTGTTAAAACAAATTCTGCATATTTAATTTAATGTTGCGCTTTAGGAAGACCGACCTGGATTATTAATACCATGGATAACCATAAATATAATAAAAAATATTTTAACTAGCTTGGCAGCATTCGTTGCTGGTTGTTATATTTGCATTCTATATAGATTTGTACCACCTTCATGTTGGGAGTTCTTATTAACTCATTATTTGGAGACTGCCCCATCAGTTTATATGCTATGTTTAGTATTTAGGTAAACTCACTAGCAAAATCTAGCAAATCTAATAGAAATTAAAATTAATATTGCCAATTTTCAAATTTATAGTTACCACAAACATTTGAAGGGAGTAATGAGAATTCGTAAATATATTCATCCCTTAGAATTAAGAGCTCGAAGACATCGAGTTCGGATGAATCCAGAAAACAAAGTTGAATCCAGAAGCAGGTGAATTTAGTAATTCAAAATTTCTATTCAAAGCAAAATTAGTAATATCATATTTTAATTCTTGTCAGGCAAAACTTTTCAAGATCCCTTGATGGTTTATTAGAAAAAATCAAAGAAGATGATGAGACAGAGATGCATCCAACATTTGAAAGAAAAGTTAGCTTTGCCCAAATGAATTCGTATGCTGACAGTTTTGCTAGCTCTAGCTATCAAGATCAAGAAACTGAAACACCCAAATTAGAGACTAGTGCAGTGTACACCCAAAGTTTCCAAATATCTGGCAACGTAATAAGTATTTTACCCGATGAAACCTCTTCCAGACCGCATGGAATTGACTTGGAGCATACTGATAAAAGAATTGATCAACTGGAAGAACTTGAACGTATTAGTGATTTAGATGGATCTTTTAAATTACAAGTTTCTAGTACAAAAGAACAATCACAAGCAACTACACCTAAAAGTTTATCTGTACCTTTGACAAAACAAGAAATTAAACAAGAAAAAGAAATTGTGTCTAAGACACCAAAAGGACCTGAGGTTGTGATTGGAAATCACACTTTTAATGAATTCACACGAACTCCCATGCAAGATGCCACTATGCAATATGAAGTTAATGATACCACTGAAGATACAACTCAAATAAACATCTCAGGTAACTTGATATAAAATGAATTATTTCAGTAGGTAGGCATTTTTCTATGTTTGTAATTTTCTAGTCAAGCGAAAATCAACATTGACTGAACCATCAATGGTGAAGAAAGCAAACTCCCCATTAATTCCACAAATGGAAGGTGCAAAACCAGCAACTCCAAAAGCAACAACACCTGTTAAAGAAATTTATAAGAATCGCACAGCTTATCCAAAGACGTATAGAGATGATGGATATACACAAGCCTATTTTGAAAAATATGAGAGAGAGAAGCAATTAGCTGCAGAGAAAAAACGAAGTTAATAAACGTTTATTTAAGTTAAATTGTTAAAAAAAACATTTACTTGGCAAAAAAAAAGAAATTAACAACTTGAGACAAACATAAAACAAAATGTGACAAAATAAAATACACGTAAAACAAAATGAGACAAAATAAAATACAAACGAGACGTAATATATGAAAAAAGAGACAAAACAAAATATGTATATAATAATTATAAAATATGGAACAACACAATATATTATGACATAACACCTGTCAAAATAAAACATCAAATACAAGAAAAACGGCTTTGTTTATTTAAAAAAAAAGTAGTTGTAGTGGTACAATAAAAAACGTAGCCAACATTACTAGCAAAACTTAGTCTCTAAAAATCGCAACAAATTTAAATTTGAAGAATAGTAACTAATACAAAAATTCTAATTTAATAGCAATCTTCATCCCCGTTAAAATGTTCATAACTGTGTTCATATACTAAACTAGGATCACAAATTGTGCCCTGTACAGCTTGGTCAGTATATCCAGTCAATATACGAAAATTGTATTCGTTTTTATCCAAATTACTATATAAATATATTGGTAGCTTATTAGAAATAATCCATAAACTTTGCCTCTTCTCATTGTCAATCTTCAAATCGTTCGGGAACAAAATAGTGTTGTTATTCTCAGCAATTACTCCTAAGTTAAGTCTCTTATAAGGTTTACGACTGTCCCAACATCCAACTGAGTTTCTAGTTACTTGATTAAAAAACAAAATCCCTTTTCGATCCATTGCAGAAGCACTTGCATGTCCACGTTTACCTCTGGATTGTCCCATTAATTTAAAAGCATCTTTTATTTTATCCCATCCAGTCTCATTGCGAATAACAGAAGTGTAAACGTAAAATTCTCTAAAACTACTCATTGGATGGAAATACATTATGCGATCGTTAGTTTTCTTATTCAAAGGTCCCAAAGCCATTCCAAAAATTCCATCAGTCCATTCAAAATCAAGTCCTTGAAGATTATAAGCAGATGATAGTGGATCAGGATAAAAAAGATGATCAGTGACTCGCCAACTTTTTTGTTGGGCTAAACTAAACACCACCAAGCCAAATCTCCAAACATCAGTCATATAAGCATAAGCATCATCACATTTACCATTGCGTACATCGACTCGAATATTTGAATACAAAGAATCTTGTTTTATAAAAGGTTCTGGTATTGGATATCGTAAAATCAATTTGTCTGTATTCAAATCAAAAATGAAGAGTGTCGGTGGACATACTTGTTTTGGTTTGATAACTACATCAATTTGCCCAGAATCCATTACCCATAAGCGATTACATTCATCTGCTTGCATTCGATAAACTGAAGTTAAACCCTCGCATGATTCTAAAATATAAATTTTAAAGTGTTAAGTGTTCATTTTATTAATTTTTTTTGCTTACCAGTATTATGCCAATCCCAATTTGGATATGGAGCAACTTCTGGTGAGACGTTGCTATCTTTAGGTAGTTTTGGTAAAACACCTAAAGAAGCTGGCACACCATTTTTCCATTTAGGATAACTCAAAAACAATCTATCCTTATGCACTTCCAATCCTAAAGGCAGATTATTTTCTTTAATAAACGAACCACTATTGATTGCTGCACTTTTGGCTTCTGGTGTTGGATATTTGAAGTCGACTTGTTTCCAAGCATAGATTGTTTTTAATGGCCCCGTTACTTCTTCGCTTGGTCCTCCTGATTGAAGATTTGATGTTACATCTTGTCCATTAACTATCCCCAGTGCAACGAAGTAAGGTAGGAATTTGATCATATTTTGCTTTTGAGGTGGTACTAAAATATAAAAAATAGTCTTAATTTATAAAGTTACTTTAGCTTTGTTTGAATTACAACTAACGCATAATCCAAGTGTGGTTGGTATAAATATTTAAAAGGAAATAGAATATCCTTGTAATATTGCATGTAGATACCTTAGATGCTGTTGTAGATTGATGTAAGAACATAAGTCGTGGGTAATACTTATTGAGTTTTTAGTTAATTTACCATTCGTAATGAGGCAAAATAAAAGAAAAACGGAATAATAATTCATTAGTAATTGAGGTCAACTTGAACATACAGTCTAAGTAATAAGAATTAATTAAGAAAAGAAATAGACAAGTTACGATGCACTTTAACAAATTAAATTGAATGGATTGATAATGATAAGAGATACTATAAGCATTGCATATTTATAAATATGGTGGGTATTCTTCAAGAACACAAAAGTGTCCTAGATATGCAAACAACATTAACTAGTTTAACATGTCGTTATATAATTTAGCAAGGTCTGATCTATCATTTATATTAAAATCAACAACTTGGAAAAGATAATCTAATAAATCAGAAACAATAAACGTGCAGAAAATTAAAATCACGTATTCTACACGCTCATTGTTTCCGTCACATCGATATGATAATCTAAACACTTTCACTAAAATTATTGATACTTTACTTGCTTCTTAATTCAGCATGGATACCTCATTTAAAATTTTTCTCTTTTGAGCTATTTAGAAATTCATTTTTTGCTGATGCAAATTGAAAGAAATTGTTACTTACAAAGAAAGCTTAACGAACCATAATACATATTGTGCTCTCAATTTAATTACATTTAGAATACAAATTTAGATGTAGATTTAGAAAATGGAATAATTACCTAAATACTCATGCTGTTTCGGTGTTTCCTTTTTATATCCTTTTGGAACTGAATGCTCTCCATGGTATTGATTATAGGCAAATGAGTGGTAGTTATTATGGCTATTGAACGGCGAAGAAAATTCTTCATGGTTAATCAAAGGATGTTGATGCTGTGTCACATGATGGTAAATTTGACTAGGGGGTGTCCAGCTATTAAACCACGTAGGGGATGAAGATAATGCCATTTTTGAGGATTGGTTACCAATAATAATGGCTAACCATAGCAAACTAAAACTAAAAATTGAAATAATTATTAGATGCCATAGATAAAAATAAAAGAAAATTTACAGGACAAACTTTGATTGCAAGTTTCTTGGGAGCAAAAACATTATTCTGAACAAGAACATGATTTAACCAACACTAAATATTTTTGCTAATAAAAAGTCTAAAGTAAAAGTTGTTCTGTAGAACTTGTGTGATTAGACATAATCAATTCGAATTTATTAACTTTAGAATTCCATGAAACGCATTGCGTTAATTCCCAATTGCAATAACTTATTTATCATATCAATGATCGTTGTTGTTTTATAACTTATCTTGCTTTAAATTAAATGCCCTGCACTAATCTTAATTCCACGAACAGAAACAAGACCAACAAGTTTCTTCAACTAAATTTGCACCTGAATCAGTGAATACCTTTCTAAATCATTTGCAATACTGAAATACAAAATCATAAACATTTTCAGTACTTAGATATGTAATTAAATTAGAACGAGTGGTAATCTAGAAATTAGAAAAGCACAAAATACGTGACATGAAATGAACTCAACTGAAAGTTGTTTGACATATTTGGAGCGGTAATTCAATCGCAACAATACAATTTGCCTGAAGTACACATCATGATTGAATTCATTCAATTACAATTAATTCCCAATTGTAAAATATATAATGAAATATGATGCTATGAAGTAATTAATGTGAAGTTAGAAATAAAACTAACAAAGAAAAAGTTTTAATTACACAAGTGTGCTACACAAACCAAGTATAATTCAGATGTATGTTAATACTAATAAAGTGAATGTGCAATATTACATGATTGAAGTTATAAAAAATAAAAATAGTTTCAAATCAAATATACATGAAACATCAAGAATTGTAAACTTCTTGGAGCATTAAATAAATAAAGATAGATACAAGTAAATTGATCACTAATAAGTTTCTTCCATTTTGTTTTCTACAGGTTTCAGAATTTGTTTCTTCCTAAGTTATTATTTTTATATTGGTTTGTAGTTTACTGTTTATATCTTTCCTTTAAGAAACATATGGTATATGTAATTGTCTGTAATTAATGCAAACAAATGCATAATTTATATACACTACAACAACAGACGTTGTTGTAGTCACGGTGCTAATGTTAGAAATAAAGAAATTAAAATCAAGAAAGCATTCTAAAGAAAAGCAGGAAGTTATACACTTTTCGAAAAATATCTATTATAAATACATAAACTTGCATGTATCTATATTATTGAATTTTAATTGGCTAATTTTATATATATATATATATATATATAAATAAATCTAACAAAATTTCGTGTAATATACTAACCAAAATTTGGCATTTATTAACTGGATATTTAGTTTTTGATATATGATATTTGAAGAAAATTAAGAGCATAATATTTAAATGTTACTAGAAGTTTGTTCTCTGCTTTGAACCAATTATCTAAAGAGCAAAAAAACTTAACAATAAAATCAATTTGAAATTAAGTGTTCTAGTTTAGAGTCCGTTCATTCAATCTCACCAGAAATATTGATACACGAATTTTGCATAAAATATATCTATCAGCATTATATTAGCCAACATTAGGTAATTATTTAGCACAAGTGTGTGTAATCTGATGAAAGTTATTGAATGCAGTTACGTATAATTACAATTTTAAAAAGTATATTGTTATAATATATTTAAATAATCCCAAACCAAACATTATATTTAATTCTCTAAAAATTAATTAAAATTTTTAGAATTATGATTGAATGTAATTATAAAATTTAAAATGAATAATAATTAGTTACATGCATGACAATATCTCCTAAAAAATAAAACCCAACTGAAAATATATTATGTCAACAGTAGCAAATCCAACAAAAAATGTTATGTTAAAAGCCTGTAATAAACGATTAAGCATTTCTAGCATAAAAGTCACTGCGGCTTTAGATCCAGTGGTAATGTGTTGATTTATTTCTATCATACCAATTCAGTTTTTCTGTAATCTGCAATAGTTTTACTTCTAATTCTTTATTGACTTTGTTAAGAACGCTTGTTAACCACGGATCAATGGTCTAACACGGTCATAAACCAACAAATTTATATAAGTTATTTATTGTTGTAAATTGATATACCGTATCTTGAAATAGCAAAATGATTCCGTGTTGTTTAAATCATTATTTCCGTTTTGTTTATTTATTTAACTGAGTAGGTAAAAAAAATCGAAATTGTTAGCTTCCGATTTAGATGTATTAAAAACTAAAACAAACAAAAACCAAATAAATTTGCAAACTTGCCAAAGTATTGTAATATGCTGACTAAAGATGTCCGAATAATATGATAAACTTGCACTTTTTCTTCAGGTTTGTTTTAATTAATAAATAAATAGTTACTGCACTATAATAAATAGATAATTACAACAACATTCGTTAAATAAGTTCCGCGTACTCCGGAACATAAACCGATGCGAACATGGCAAGAAGAAAGTTACTACTGCACTAACAACTGCTAAGTTTGAGAGCAAGTACTCTGGTACCATGTTGCTTCTAGTTTGATCAATCTGGTATTGTTCAGTTAGCAAAATTTATTACGAAATGTAGTGGTGTATAATAGGAACAGCAAAATACACAAAATACTAAGAAAACTATACCATTACTCACATATAAAGAAACTAAGAATTAAAAATAAAAATTGCTTACCACATACCTAAAATAAATCAAAATAATGAATGCAGCTCAATGGCTCATCAAAAAATATTATGCCAATGCAGTATAATCATCAAAAGTTAGTGATTATAGTTCGTGCTCACAATTAGCCAATTCATCTTCTAAAATTGTAAGATTCAAATCCGATTCGTCTACGACCTCTGGTTCATTCTCTGATGAGGACTCCGATTCTTCAATGGCTTCGATTCCTGATAGTTCGGATTCAGAGGAATCTGGAACACTGGTTTCAAGGCAAGAAAGATCCTGCTCGACAAGGAACTTCACACCATAAGTATCATACATGTCGATACAACATGCACATCTGCACAACATAGCTTTCCAATGACTATCAGCTATGAAAAGGCTGGTAGGTTGACAATTTGCACCCTCTGCAGGCTTACGACATGGTTCAGGAGTGTTGCTTCCGGAGGAAGACTCGTAAAATTTTTGCAATTGAACTCTAGACGCACTTGATGGCCTTGATGGTCCAGGAGTAGTTGGAGGAGTAGTTGGAGGATTTGGTGTATTGAGTCGTGGAGGAGTTCCCGGATCTTGGATGAAATCCCAACCACTCTCACCAAAAAACTCTTGCCAAGTTTGGTGCCAGAAGTAGTAAGTTGATAATGATCTTTGTGCTGAGCTAGATTCACCAGTTTCTCTATCCTCGCCAGTCTCCAAATGTCCAAATTTAATAGCGTTGTCAGGTTCACGCTTTTTCCAGTTTGCAGACTCGTTGTGGGCACTGATAAGTGGCATATAGCATCTGAGAAACGACATTGTCATAACACAATTCAAGCAGATAAATACCCTAAAGGTGAGTACATTATCTTCATCATACAAGATGGAGGGATGCCAAATTTCGCAAAGAAAGCATCGGATTTTGAATGTCCTCCAGTCGGGTACCGTTGCTTTCAAAATGAAGGCACATGATTGAAAACGAGCATCCCGAACAGTATTCTTGTCGGAATTAAGAAAACACGTTAGTTGACTTGTACGTTTATCGCCGCATTCGCAGTGGAATAATCGCTTCGTATCCATAGACATTAATTGATGGTTCCGATGGCAATAGGAAACACATTGGCCACAAAAACCAATTGTTCTTGGAAAGTCTGCTCCATATATTGGGAGCGGTAAGCATGTTAAACATGCATACCAAGTTTGGAAACACATGCGGCGGGCATTAAAAGTACATTTGTACCTACGATTATGCACATCAGCTGGTGGTTCAACCATTTTTATCAACTATAAGGTTGAAAATGGTATTATCAGGTGTTCAACTAAGAAAAATGAAAATATACTCACTTGAGTTTAAACACAAAATGCAAAATTAGTAAAAATTGAACTGAGAATCTCTTTTAGAGAGCAAGCAAAATTTGAAGTACTAACTTGGAATAGAACTGCGAAAATGGCGGGTATACTAGACGAAACACTGCGTTGAAATGGGAAGAGTCTAAAGGATGTAGTTACCTAGTTAAGAACGCGTGCTAATGCGCATGATCTACCGGATGTTGAAGGTATCCCTTTGCTTTTCCGGTTCCTGTGAGTTTCTTAGAGAGGCAAATTTAAAATAACCAAATTATTCAAGGTTACTGGTTTAGAAATTAACAAATTTTGCGTTTCGAAATTAGTACATCTAATATTTTATTTTCAAACTACAATAAAATTAAATATTTAGATGAAAGTATAACATATGTTTACGAAGCTCAGTAATTTGGATAAAAACAATACTTTTCTAAATCATTCACATTAAACTTGAAAATTCTGAAATTAATTTCATTGAAGTTATAGCCACTTTCCAAGAAAACTTTTTGTACTCGGGCTGTTATGACCCATAATTCTTCGTTTTTAGTCCAAGGATTTATTAAAGTCTGAGAAATAAAACGTCTTTATATACATAATATTAATTTAGTAATTAATTCGTACCTTAATTCCACTAGGAAATTGCATTGTATAACGATCACTATAAATAGTATGGATATATTTGCCATAATCTCCAGATTGTGTGTTCCAACAATTAAGTGTAATATTAGATATTAAACCAAAGAAAGCAATACCATTTTTACTTATTGCCATTGCTGCACTTTGACTTTTTCTTGGTGTTGGATAAGTCTAAAAGTGGAAATTTTGGAAAGTAAGAAAATTAAATAAAAAATCCCTTAAATGAATGCCTTACATAAATATTTTCAGTAATGCCCTGTTTCAAATCATTAGTGCTAATTCGACTTTCTTTGGATCCTGATAATGCAGAATAGTAAAGATATTTTTTGTTTGGCGATAAATCCATTCCTAAAATGCCATCATCTAAAACAAATTTGTCCCCAGCAATGTTATAGTTAATAAATGGATCCTCATAATCCATGCTCTCATGGTGTAGTTTAATTGAAGATTTTTGTTCTAAATTTATCACAATAATTGTTCTCATTATAGTATCTGCTATATATGCAAAACCATAAATTTTATTATTGACGTAGTAACTATCAATAATTGGTGTAAGAATAATTGAAGATTTGTTGTATAGAGTCTCGTCAAATTCATACCGATATATTGGAGTTTTTATTTGTGGCCACTGCAAATTTTATCCAAAAATATTATAAAAGTACAAAATCTACTAATCATAATTTGCATTACTTTATTTAAATCAAATGCTAATAATTGAGGTTTGCAAATAATACCATTGCCTTCACCAGCACTATCTAAAATCCATAATAATCCATGTTGATCAATCTACAATTCAAAAGTTCTATATTTGCATTTTAACCATCTACATACAAATTTTTTACTTTCACGCGAAAAACAGATACTAATCGATCTGGCAAACACTTTGCAGTATTTCTATGCCAGTGCCATGAAGGAAATGGTTGAATTAATAAATCGCCATCATATAGTTCATCAGTCACAATCAGAGGCGGATGGGCAGTACATTAACGGCCCGGGAAATTTTTGACGGCCCTTAATTTCAAAGTCTTCTTTTACTTAACCCGATACGTTTTTTGTTATCACTTGTGCAGGAATGATCGGCCGAAATCAATCAGCCCCCCGGCCGGCTGGCTCATTGTCCACCGGCCCACCGGGAACTTTCCCGGTAGCTCTTATGGCCCATCCGCCCCT
>JASKGN010008478.1:0-13533 GCA_030556245.1 Falagria sp. GC000072 | reverse complement strand
TGGATGCGCCGGTCATAATTTCATGTCAATCGTTTACAGAGTACACTAAACAAATATAAAGGTGCTGTCAAGGATGTGTACAAATATTTGATCTCGTATTTCTTTTCTAAATTTTAATTATTCGGGAAAAGGACTAGAAGGGAAGGAAAAGTCTCTAAAGTGATGGGTGCAATTTCCGCGTCACACGAGATGTATGGAAGGGTCTAGCGTTGTCCTGTGTGTGTATTTAAACAGAGTAATTGCTTACAGCTTGCTTGTATGAAAGTTAAAGCCATACAAACATGTCTTCACTTTTCTAGACTTTTCCAGGGTTTCAATCTAAAAAAGAAGAATATAAATTAATTTAGAATACAAATTGCCAATTTTGAATTTTAACAAAGCGTTATTATTGTGTTTAAAATTAAACTTTGACAAAACCATATTAGACACATTTGGGAATAACAATGTAGCCAGTTTGGTCCTTCCTTATGAAAGGTATATGCTGACCTATTTATGTGAGGTCGCGATCGTAATCGCTTTGGGCCTCCTGCATCACCCAAGCGGTTATTTGTCATTTAGCAGGAGTATAGTCGCCGCGACGCATTAATTAAATTGCTGTATAGACTATCTAAAGGCTTTACAACCCCATATACTGCCCATCTAAATACACTAGGAAGTGTAGTAAGCCACCGAAGGATTCAAGCAGCAAATAGGGATGCTGTGATTGCGTCTGTTTCAGACTAAATTTAGTAATAGTTTGGACATAAACACAATAGTGGATACAAGACTTAATTTAACATAAGCTAGGTCCGTATTAGAGGTTTTGTTTAGTCTTGCAAATTGCTCCAGGGATCAAATGAAATAAAAATTCCATTGGATTTAAGAATCCAAAAAATGTTGGGGTTGTGTTTCCACCCTCCATACAAAGTATTACTCATCCATCTCTAATGCAATTTGCAATCTCTGTACAGAGTCATAACTAGCTCATACCATATTCTGAATCCGATCGATCAGTCGAATATCACGAATCGGCTCCAATCATGTCTCGTTCATAACATAACGAATTACTCTGGTATTACGCTATATACTTAATCCTAGGAAACAAAACAAAACACGACGAGAAAAACGAGTGAAGTGAATTCTCGATGTTTATATGGTAAAGTGGAAAATGAGTCGATGCATTTTATAAGTGGTTTACTTTATGATAAGCTTTCATAATAAATTTCTGTAAATATTGCAAACGTCTGGAGTAGGAAATTGGATGATTGGAGCGTTTACCTAAAACCATGTGGATTCGCCGGTCTCAAAAATTTTCTATTTAGTGCGCAGTTGTGAAATTACTCATATTCATGATGACCAACACTTCACATAACTGCATAACTTTCTAACTACAAATTCATTCCGCAGGATAATTTAATGTCTGAGTATGACGAGGATCCTTCTTTCAAGAGTAGTTTATTAAGCGCGTAATGCGCATACAAACGACAATAAGATTACGCATACACTATAGATAATAGCAATGTCATGGTTGGTGGTTATTAATCTTGTCTGTGGATGCTGAGTGAGAGGGTGAGAGGGTGGAAAACAAGGAATGAAAACCAGTACGAACGTAGTAAATTTAGTTGTATGTTACATGGATGGAGGCAATTTATGGCAATGTGTTATAATAGCGACATTATCTTGTCTATTTAATATGCATGAGGCATACGCCAGATGATAAATTAACTTAAATGTCAGGAAATTGCAATTGAAATATGGATTCTGTGGCTAATTAGTTCATTACAATAAAAATGTTTTGATTGTATCAAGCTATGAAATGAATTTAAAGTTTGTGTAAACTGTATTAAAACTGTAAGGACTTCACTCTGCTAAATTGCGATTAAATTACAACTTGAACAAGAAATATCAGCAGGATCAGGAACACAATATTGCCACTTGAGACAAGATGACAACAACGAACGACAACTTTGAAATACTAGTTATTTCCATTCTTTGTTTCGTTCCATTTTACTTTTGTTATTTTTATGCGCTTCACTTAATTCCTGTTTCAACCCTCTACCATAGATAATTTATCGCTAGCGTTGGTTATACTAGCGTAGAGTTCATATTTCTATTGATTTTTGTAATGCCTAATGATCGGAAATATCGGGAAAGCAGCCACTTGTACTACACATATGTCTCATGGAATAATTTTTATATACTGAGTGTTGTGTTAAATTAAATAATTATTTATATATTTCAAATAAAAACTTAAGAAATAAAATTTAAATTGAATTAAATTTAGAAGAATTGAATAATTTTTTTGATAATTTTTTACTAACCGAAAAATAAAATAAAATAAAATAAAATTGATTCTTTATGAAAATAGCCAATAACTGTATGCAAACCCCAAAGAAAAATTCAATTCCCCATTCTTTTGTTAATCACTACCCTATCGTATCAATCATCCACATACACATTGAACATAGACCGACGTCAAAGAAAATATTGCCAATGAAGCAAATTAAACCACACTAAAAAATAAAATAAACTAGCACTTTTTAAATTAGTAATTAATATAATTATAAAGAAAAATAAAGCTACAAAGAAATAAATTACTAAATAAAACGTAAAAAAGGAGCAAAAGAGAAAATTACCATCGTCGCGGTTGAGCGAATTCAAATTTTCAAATTCGACAGAAGCGGCAATTATACGATATTGGTTACCATTGGAAACCACTTTGTATCGCAATTCGCAAGCAATTTTGAGTGTACCCCAACCTCACATCACAAACCAATTCATGATTCGTTTAATATCCGCAAACCGTTCTAAAATCCTGATGAAACACTAATTTCTGAATTCGTCAAAAACTAAATATTGCAAACAGAAGAAGTTTCCACTTGAATAATTTAAAAACACGAAGCATGAAGCACAAATCAAATCAAAGGAAAATTATTGTTCCAGTAAATGATAATTGAGACGAAGTCTGCAGTCGGGATGATATCATTGGGTGTTGACTTAACATTGTGCATTGACTGAAATTCGAAATTGGCAGGACTGCGAACGTGTGATAATAGGCGTAAAGACAGACAGGACCCTTACAATTCAATAAACACATGCTTGGTTAAATTTAGCTTAACTTTAGCCAACAACACTCGTGTTCGACTCCTGTTCGCATAACATTAAAGTTAATTCCGAATACCTATGATGTCCTATGATGTCTATGGTGTATACTAATGTGCTCATGTTGTGATTTTCCAGCTGCCATATACCCTATCGGTGACTTACGACAGCGAGGGTGCAATGCTACCACCCCAAATGAATATTTCATCAACTGGCATTATTCCAACTTCAGTTCAGACATTCAGGTCGATTTTATTTCACTTAGTTTGTACTACTAAATATTCTAACGATTATTTGTAATATTTCCAGGGTGCGGTTGTTATGCACGGGATTAAAAAGTGCCGAAACGGAAGTTCAGCTTTTATTGAATGTGAGTTCAGCTTCATCAAATAGGTACTACAACAATACATTCCTGCGATTTCGGAGAAACAAGATATGCCTCAAAGGTAAATATGAGTTATTAGCTCTCCTCGAGTTGTTAAGCTTGAAGCTTGAGCTTTCTGACTCTAGCTAATGTCTCTCGTATCCTCGGCTAGAATTAAATTTAATTAGCAAATGTGTTGTAGGAAACAGGATGAGCGGGGATGTAGTTGTTTCATAATTTTGTGACGCTTTATATCCACCTACCTAACATCATGTGGATGCGCCGGTCACATACATATACATAGTAACTTAACTTCTCTTCCGCGGTGGTTAATAATCTCATTAAAACTCTACCAAAATTACTTATTAACTATAATGATTTTGCAATATTGAACGAAGAACTTGTTACTTATCAAAATTATGATTTTTAAACTTTTTTTAAATAAACGTAATGAGAAGATAATACAAAATAAATGAAGCAAAAATTTAAAAAACGCTAGAGGGAAGCATTTGAATATACGCAATTTGCATATTGAAATGTTAAAATAGAGAGATGAATCTCCCACGTATTCGCATCAGAAAGCCATAAATATGTATAAAATGAACCTCGCGTTTAATTTCATACAAAATCTAAAATTTCGCATTTAACAAATTACTTCCAGCATGGTTTGTTATTACATAATAAACATTCATAAACTTCTAATATGAAATAAGCACATAAAACTCAAATAACATCGACGGAACTTAATTAGGATTTCCTCCTTGAGTGTAAGCACATCGGAGCTTCATAAATCTCCAATTAAGTGCACATTATCTACACTGATAGACTCATAAAACCATATTTCCTAAAGTAAGCAACAAGCATTAACCACCCTTTTAGTTTTCCTGCAATAACATGTTCTCATCTTGTTTACCTACGCATTTTTGCCTTCAACTCTAATTTAGGGGATGAAAAAAACGTGTTAGGCATTAAAATAACCCTAAAAAAATAACTATGTACTTATAGATTAATTTTTATTTTATTTTTGTTATTGGCAAATCCTTTGTCATTTTCTAACTTTTATAATCCCATTCAAGTAAATTATGTTATCCTATATCACATCCATCATGTAAAACGATAGATAATAAATATTTTTATAGCCTTCACGGGTTCGAACTAGTAATATGATTCTGCAAAAATCTTAAAAAATAATCTACCCTTGTTTGAATAATGCCAACCCTGGTGATACAAAGATAAAGATTGCATCTTCTTTACTTGCTATCAAGGAAGTAAAGTAAAGCAAGCTCCCTTCAAACTTGTGTTTACCAAAAATATCCATTAATATTAAAGAGAATTGCCTGCTTCTTCCACAAACAGGGGTGCGCCCACCAACTGAGACTATCCGCCTGGATCCTGATAGTCTAACTAGCTCAACAAACTCTTTATATGTGGCGGCAGCTTGTGCAGTGGGCATGATCCTTCTCGTAGTTGTAACTACATCTACAATTTGCATCAAAACAAAAAAACTTCAAGTTCAAGAACCACAGTAAGTCAATTTTTTGTAAATTGAAATTTTTCAAATGGACCCACTACCCACTCGTATAGAATATTTGAAGTCATAGGAATCTCGTTATGTCATCGATTTTCCATTAACTTGGTATGCAAACGCATTTATAATATAACGAGGGGAAATTATAATGAATAGATATTTCGGAAATTCTACATCAGAAAATTGAATATCAATGACGGAATTTAATTTTAAAAAATTATGTTTTTTTAAATTAAATTCAGATGAAAGCAATTAATATGTTTCTAACTCTTAATTTATTTGTAGTTACATGACAGCGGCGTACGATTGCAATCAACACGTGTTTGTGCGGCTTGGAGGATCTACAATTGGACGTACCCCAAGTGCAGATAGTGGTAGCTACGCTACAATAGCAAGCATCCATAAATCACCCCCATCGCCATCCCCTTATGCTACAAGCGATGCACTAAGAGTTTCTTACTATGCTTCCTCGCAGGTCATGTTACTCTCACAGGTACGTACACTTTTCACCCTGTTTTTCCATTCATTTTGATTCCTTCTTATTTTCTCATTTTTCCAAAAACTCTAAAAAGAATCGCCATTGTGTCTAATGTACGCTTCTTCATCTCCAAAGAAAGCAAGCGCAAAGCGTGAAAAGCTGAAAATAAAAAAAGCGTAAAGAGAATCAATTACAAAGTTCTCATCCTTGCAAAGACGTTAAGAGAGTCTAGGAGAATACATTAAGGACTATTCTTCCTTGAAAGATCTCTTCAACCAAAATTGCAATCTATTAACATTCATTAACATAATTTTCAACCCTTAAACCTTCCACAATTTTATTCCCTTCCTTTGTTTCCTTTCTTTGCTTTGACACAGTGATTGAACACAAATTTCGGGTAGACGCGTCAATGTCCTTTCGACCAATTCAGCGTTGGTTATGCGCGAACAAGATAAGCCTGAGGCAACCTATACCAACCCGGAAACTACGAGTGATACGCCAGGATAAAGAGGATCCTGGATCTAGACCAAGAGTAAATACTGCCCGCGTGTCTCACGGGATTAACGTCAGTCTTAGTCATGCCCCGTAGAGCATTCAATTTGGGGGTGCTATAACTACCGATGCAATTTTATAACGAGTTTCTCATCATCCCTCTGTGTGTATGCATCATCTCCCTCGATTTCGATTTCATCTCTTAAGCTTCAAAACAACTATAAAGCACGTGCTGTGTTTCCTTTCCTAGTTTGATAAAATGGTTTTATTAACCCTTAATGGAGTGATAAAGATAAGGGTATGAATCAGATATAGTTTATTTGTTTAAATATGTACCAAGTCTTTTTATGTTAATGTAAAGTGGGAAGTATAACTTGAAAGTTCAAATTGGTAATTTTTAGCTGGTACTACAAGATCCGAGAAGTAGCGACGCAATGGAAAGAATTCAAACTTTGAAAGTTCCAGTTTCCAACATTTCTTTGCAACAACTAACAGAAGAGGGAACCTTCGGTCAAATTTACAAAGGAAAACTTCATAATCAAGAAGATATTCTAATAAAAACAGTTTCTGGTATATTTAAACAAAAAAATTTAAGAAAAAAAAATCTGAAAGTGAAATTTTTTTAGAAGTTGCATCGAAATTGCAAGTAAATTTATTTTTGGCAGAAGGGATGATGTTATATGGCATGTGTCACAAAAACATTTTGCCTGTTATAGCTACTAATATAGAGAATTCTAAGAAACCACTATTAGTCTACCCTTTTACAAATAAGGGTAATTTAAAGAGGTATAATAAAACAAAAAAAGTGTAAAACCTAATATAGACCATTTCAAATCTTTTTTTTTGTAGATTTCTAATAAAATGCCGCCAAAGAGACGAAGAATTGTATCCTTTGTCAACGCAGAATTTAGTCGACATTGCAATTCAAATAGCTTTAGGTACCATGTACCTCCACGCACAATTAGTATGTCATAAAGATTTGGCAACGAGAAATTGCGTGTAAGTAAAACTACAGATTTGACAATCCATTTTTACAACAAAATCTCTTTCTTATTGCAGAATCGACGATAAACTCAAAGTAAAAATAACTGATAGCGCACTCTCGAGGGATCTCTTCCCCAATGACTACGCTTGTTTAGGGGATAACGAAAACAGACCGATTAAATGGCTAGCTTTCGAAAGTCTGGTGCATAAGCAATTTGGCGGTGCATCAGACGTGGTGAGTTGCATCTCAATTCTTTTCTTAGTTTCACATTTTCGATCGAGTTTCGACAGTAGTAAAACTTTTATTGCTGGGGGTTTTAATAGCTTGCAGAACGAGGGAGTAATATTACATATATAGAAATACGCAGATTGCAGTTTAGTGCGGCGAATTGCACAAAACAGAAAAACACTTCCTTTATAATAAGAAATATTCTAAGAAACGAAAAAAAAAATAGAAAATGAAAACTACGGAATATTTTCGGTTTGCTTTGAAGAAACAAAAAAATCTTATAGTCCAAGTCGTAAAACTTTGGCTTTCAGTTTCATCTTAAATTGAGAAAATTCTTAAATTTTTAAAACAAAAGAATAAATTTTAATTTCATTTAGTTTTAGAAATTCTCAGTGTATTAAATTCCATGCTACAAATGTTAATTAAAACTTGCGTTTCGTACAAATATTAATTAAGGGAAATTAATTAACTCAACGATAGTGTTCTTTTTTTGTTCTCAAATAAACTCTCATATAGTAAAATCAAAATTTAGTTATACTTAGATAACTTACTTAGTCAAAAAGTTTTTTACTTCTTCGCGCATGAAGAGTTTTTCGTGCAATGACCTTTAAAGCAAAGTAAGAACTTATAACTAGAAATGGGTAACACACTCTTTGCTAGACTCGATTCAATTTAAATTAAAAATTCAAACCTGTTGAACTTTTATAATTAATAATTTATTAATTCAATAACGCATTGAGATTCTATTGAAACTTGAATATTAAGAATGAAAAATTGATTTTTTTTATCCTCGCGTAATTTTATAATTCCATAATTTTTTCTTCTTTCGTTGTTCTTTCCTTCCACATCACGATTTGTTATTGTGTACAAACTAGAAGGCATGAGGCGTATAAAATCTTTCTACATTCTACATGGACATGGACTAAAGCGTATAAAATGTAGACCTGACATGTGTAAAAATCAGGATTGTCCAAAACTACAATTAAAATTGATTTTAACTTATAAAATATTCTTATAACTTCATCAATTAATTTTTAAATTTACTCCAAATCAAATTAAAAAATATCAAATTCTATTTTTCTCTAAATAATTTTTTTTATCTATTCACTACTTTATTTTTATTCAGGTAAAAAGGTTGAAAATCCTTAACGAAGAAATAAAGAGGAACTGAACCATCGAAGAATGATTCTATCATCGTGTGAATTTAAATTGAAAAAAAAATGAATGTAGCAAAGCTTTAACAAAGTTTATAACATCTACAAGGCTATTTTTGGGTGAACAACCTTCAATCGCGGAAGGTGTGCTATTCTTAAATTCTTAAAGAAAAAAGAATAAAAAAGCTTTAGCGTAATTAATTTAAAAGCTTAAAAAGTCCCAGATTGATTAGTATTTAAGTAGAAGGAAGGAAGACTAACCGCAATTTCATTAATTTCCAGTGGTCGTTTGGAGTAGTCCTGTGGGAATTGACAACTCTAGCTCAGCAACCCTACGAAGAAGTGGACTCCTTCGAAATGGCATTGTTCCTAGAGAATAATTTTCGATTACAACAGCCTGTAGGATGTCCAGATGAATTGTACGTTGTTAAGTATTTTAATCGTTTTAAGTAATTAAATATCATTTTTCAGATTCGCAGTGATGAGTTGTTGTTGGTTGCAAAACCCTAGTGAACGACCAAACTTTGCTCAATTACTGGCATATTTACAAGATTTCTACACAGCTCTAGGAAAATACATTTAAGTATGAACCTAATTGACTTATTTAATTAGGTGATACTCTAAAATTATGTGACAAACTTTATAATTATATTATATAAGAAATTGTAACATGTTTTTATTCGTACCAATTATGTTTTAAAGTAAAGATTCTGAGATATTTTATATTATTATTCAGACAGAATGTAATTGTGATAATAACTGTATTACTTAATACATCCGTTAATTAATTAATTAAATAAATAATTAATTAGTTTATTAAAAAAATACATAGTAAGTAATCAGAAATGAAAATAATATTTCTAGCTAGATATTTTGATGTATAAAAAAACTGCATAAAAGAAAAAATATTTATTTTCTTGTTAGTTCGGAATAATCAGGGTTTATTTTAAAAACAATTAATTAATTAATTGTGAAGTTACTATAGAATGAAAAGTTATATGAAGTGGATCAATAATTATAAAAATAAGTCAATTTAAAAAATTTAAAAAAACTGCCAAACAACAATTAAAAAAATTAATTAAAGTATTACATCCTTGATGATTAAAGGATATGTAATTTACGTACATTGTATCAATTACTCTCGTAGATAAATCAAAACAATTTCCATTCATTCGCGTTGAGATTAATTCAACGAAACAATTACTCGTTTGCATTAGCAGACAATGAATAAAAAGGTGAAATGAAAACGACTGCAGCAGCAAGAATTGCACACGTATGCAAATAAGTGCAAATACTTGCATGGCAATGAAACTCAAAGAGAGGATGATGGCGAACGTATGACTAAACAATAGAGACGCGAATCATTTTTATGTTTAATTAGATGTTAAATGTGAATTTCCTATCTGCATGTTGTGTTCCTTCTAAGTATTGGAATTTAAAAAATTATTTCCTTTCAAGAGAAAAATGGAATTATTTATATAGCAAAGAAAAATGTATAAAAATTGATGTATTTGTATAATAAATTGATATATAAATGTAAAACATTTTCCTTCTGATGTTTTCAATCCAAGTCATAATTACATTAATTAATAAACTGACCAATTACTCAAATAGGATGCGCATGTTCGAGATGTTACATAAACTAAGTACCAACATTGGAAAAACAACACCAACACTTGGAAACTCCTCTAAGGACGAGATTAATACGTAAAAGTAAATGTTAAGCTGGATAATTGTTGGAATTAGTGTCGTGTCGAAGTGTTTGTTACTTGCTTGTAGCGCACGTGAGAATTGTCTATAATTACGAACGCCTTGAAACTATGTTTCAATTCAATTCCATTTCATTTCATCTGCTTCAATTATTTATTTCCATCAAAAACATGCTGGTTCTGTTTATTTGCATGAAGAAATTCTGCAAATAATTTTAATTTTAAAGATGTCCCAAGATTAACAAATTTCAAAAGAATCAAAAGAGTGACTAACTCCAAACCAAAAGGATTTACATACTGACTGACATAATAGATTGAAATGCAAATTTCTCATTGAATAGTGTTCCACCCTCCTACAACTTATAACCCGTTCGTCACTAGAGCAAAGAAAAGCAACAAGACAAAGTAGGTAGATGTTGCTGCTTTCTTGGAAGCTTTCTAAAGTCACGGACAAGCTCAGCATGAGTGCGATGCGCACATCAACCCTTCAGTAAAGGCTCAACTTTCTGCCTAGCAAATACACACGATAGTTCTTCATGTTTTGAGAAAGTTTGCAACAAAATTTAGTTATAAGTAAAATAAAATTAGAATTTAATAATAATTTATAATAAAAATGATTAGTGAGGATTTATTACAAAAAGAGAAGGCTTTGGATAACAATTTTAATCAAAACAACAGGTGAGAATTAAATTGTTATTATTTAAATTAATATACTGTATGTATGATTCATTTAATAAATACCTGAAACAATTATAAAATCATTTCGGGATGTAATAATTGAGTAATCACGTGCAGCATGCGCGATTTAATAAATCATTCGTCATTAAGTAAAGTACTCCATTGCATTTAATTTAAATAAATAATGTTTTAATTAATATTAAATTATATTACGCATCTCAGAGCTATGTAACTAAACCAAAAACTCCTACAACTTATCTACAGTTTGTTTAGATTCCAAATTGAAGTTTTTTTCTGTTGGATTATAAATGTTGTAGATTTCAAAGTTAATAAATAACACTCTGTGTAAAATTGTCAATTAGATTGTAGCATATGCATAGCATTTGTTATGTAATCGCATTCACTATAAACATGGCGCGAAGGTTAACGCAGAAATAGTTGTTACTTTTGTTGTTATTTCATTTTGTTTATTACATTACGTTTTTTTGCCACTGTTTGAATTTGAATATCACCATTTTCTTAATGAAATTTATTACTTTTTTAAAAATAATTTACCATAGTCAACAGAAATTCAAGTAACCATATTTGATAATATTGTCTTTACTGATAACCTATTTGCAAATATAAATTTTAAATTAGTATTTTTACCAAATTTTATCTAATCAACACCTGAATATTGAATATTGCGAATATATTAGACAAAAACAAAAAAGCAACGGAAAAAATTATATTATGACGATTGCCTAAATCTAAAAACCTACTTTAATAATTTTGAATTAAAAAGCAAAAAGCTAACAAAATGATGAAATTTCCATGTGCACATAAACAAAATATTCCTCTCTACGATTGCAGATATATGAAATTGTAATGCTCGTATATATTTCATGCAGAGAGCAAGCAAGTAAGCAATTGACTGTCGAAATTTCAAAATGTTCACTTTCTATGCGTTCGTTCGCCATTCGAAAAATTAAATGTGCACACTCGTTCTACACCTTTCTATGAGAAACAATAACGTATATTACGAACGAAATATTTTATTGTAATCGTTACTTAACGCAATACACATTTTACATTATACATTTATCAAGGTTGGCTCATTCGATCACTTGTTACTTTTTCTAAAGTGAAACATTTATTTCTTCAATTTCAAAAGCAAACAGCCTTTTAGTGGAAAAGAAATAAATAAAAATGATATGCAACAAATGAGCACAAGGTGTTTGAAGCATTAAAACCGACTCGTTCAGATGGATTTTCTTCAACCTGTGTAGAAATTCGATTAGATCTTGATTTTTATTAGCAATAATTATAATGGCTTGATACATAATTTATGTTTTCGTCAAGCCACGCGTTTAAAAAAAAAGATAATGTAACCTTCGGTTCTATCAATTTCGTAAATTTAAAGTTCTTCTTTTTTTTAATTAAGAAATAATTAGTATATTTAGGAAATACAACCAGAACTAGTTTGGAATTATTTGAATTGTTTAAATAAAATTAGAGCATTCATATAGGTATGTTTAGAAAGGTCTTAAAGTCTATTTTATATTACACTCTGTGTAATTACCAAAGTGTGCATTACCATATGAATCGTTGAGTGTAACAACGAATGTGTGCAATCTACACAACGAACGCGCTTGTTAGAAAGTTGCATGTTGGGAAATTTCAAGAAATTCATAAATTGTCAAACGTTCCCTTTGTTTCATGTATAGTATAACTATGACCAAACTTTGGCAGAAAAAAAAACTCTCAAAGTAGTTTTTCAATCTTGAAATATCATTGATCCTTAACGCTTTCAGTAATGTCCTTTGTAATAAGTTGTCGAGAGCAAATTAAAATAGTTAATAATCTTAATGACTATGACCATGAATGAGAGAAGCAATAAGATAGCGAATTGTAACTATGATTCCTTTGTTTTCTACAAATGATGAATTTTTTATTGTAAAAAATTTCAAGTACAATTCAAGGATAATGAATTTATTTTCAACGAATTTAATTTTATTTTATTTAAGAGTTAATTTAAGAATTTCTTAAGTATGAATATACAATAGTTGTAGTGCACGTACAAGTAAGTAATTTTTACGCATTTATTATATAATCGAAGTAACGTCTTGGTTTCGGTGAAAGTGAGCAACCAGAGTATATCTTAAATGCTTATAGTTATAAATTATACCGAGTCCTCATAATTATCCAGAAATATATATTTTTATGTATATAATTATAAAATCCACTAGATTACCAACAAAAACAAAAAAGTAAAATTATCTATCGTAACAACAAATTCAACCTTGAAAATAGAAGGTGGCAAATTAGAATTGTAAGGTTTCGGCAATGCGGGCGTACAAGCGCACATTTCGTCGGTCGTTTATTATTATTTTAATTTATTATAAGTCATATTCTACATGTATGTATGTAATTCATATTCGTATTCTTTTAATAAAATACGCGAATCACGGTGTCTCATCAAGGTGTCTCACGTATCCACTGTTCTTGCAATAATCCTGACAACATCATGATTATCATTTTTAAAATTTTACTTGCCAACTTAGAAATACAATAATATGTACTCATGCGAGCTACTTACTGACTTATTTAACATGTAAGCACCTTACGATTACGAGAATACAAACGATATAAATGTGAATGTGATCGTTTTCTTTTGTTGTCTAAAAAACAAATCGTGTGACCTCCGTTTGTTTCTTTGTGAATCATGGACTGGACAATTATCTGATTATGTAATGCAATAATAACTCAAAAATATCCGAATATGTATATCTTTGTCATAATTTGGTTTTGTTACGAGCGATTGCTACTACGTAATCGTCAGCTCTAATTTTCTTTT